>DWPA01000073.1:0-36644 GCA_018251375.1 Calpodes ethlius
ACAACAGTCCGGACGCTTTTGGATTTAACTACATCCAAGCAACCATGTCCAGAGGCGTGAGAGTTAGCTCCGCGAAAGCTTTCCTCCACAGCATCAAAAAACGAAAAAACTTACACGTCCTACCTAACAGCAGAGTTACCAAGATATTATTTGATGTCACTACAAAAACGGCTAACGGAGTAGAGTTCTACACGAATAATCGCAAATACCGCATACGAGCTAAAAAAGAAGTAATACTGTCCGCCGGTCCAATTGAATCACCACACCTACTGATGCTTTCTGGAATTGGTCCGAAGAAACATTTGGAGTCGATGGGTATACGGGTGATAAAGGATTTAAACGTCGGTGGAACCCTCTATGACCACATTTCCTTCCCGACATTGACATTTACTCTAAATACTACAAGACTCACTTTAGTACAGAGAAAAATTTCTACAATCGAAAACGTCTTACAGTACACTCAGTATGGAGATGGTCCCTTGTCGTCATTAGCTGGAGTGGAAACTATAGGATATATCAAAACCAACGTTTCTGACGAAGTCGGCGACTATCCGGACATTGAACTTTTAGGTACATGCGCGTCCCTCGCTTCCGACGAGGGTAATGTTGTTGCGAAGGGTATACGCATAGCCGATTGGTTATATAAGGACATATTCAAACCTATCGAAAACCTAGAAAGTTTTATAATAATGTTTATGTTACTGCATCCAAAATCGAAAGGTTACATGACGCTCAGGTCGAGTAATCCCTTCGAGCAACCAAAATTATACGGTAATTATTTAACGCATCCAAAAGACGTAGCTACTGCCGTAGCTGCAATTAAGTATATTATAAAATTAGTTGATACACCGCCTTTTCAAAAATACGGCGCGAAGTTATACGAAAAGCCATTTCCGAACTGTAGAAAATTTAAATTCGGTAGCGACGATTACTGGGAATGCGTCGTGCGAACGGTGACGGCGACCCTTCATCATCAGATATCGACATGCAAAATGGGCCCTGCATCGGATCCTGACGCAGTAGTAGACAATGAGTTGCGAGTCTACGGAGTCAATAACTTAAGGGTGGTAGATAGCAGTATAATACCAAGAACACTGGCGGCGCATACGAATGCACCTGCAATTATGATTGGAGAAAAAGGCGCCGACATGATCAAAAAATCACACGGCTTATAATACTAGAAAGAAACAATGTAATGTTCCGCAAAAAAAAGTTAAAACTAATTTATTCAATTTATAAGTGTAATTGCTTTAATTAGTAGAACTTCCTCATTAAAGAATGTTTGTTAGAATGGGATAACAAAAATGTTAACTCTTAATATAATAATATTTCACATATAAAAGTAGAGACGTTGTTCACGGCTACTTTTTGTAGTGATACCGTAGCGCAATTCGTAGACGCGCTGCTGTTTCATTACTTTTGGTATATAGTCGCATGTGCAGTGCGCGACAATAACAACGTTAAAAGGGTGGAGAAACAGTCCTGAGTCTGAGCTTCTGATGCGGAATGTCTGTGGTTTGTATCGAACGCGATCGTTGTAATACAATCAGACAAGTACTGGGACGCAGGGATCAATCAAGCGACAGTATCGCAATTGTATGACGACTATTTTGCAAATGTTTCGCTACTCTAGGGCTACAAAAAGTAGTCGTGATCTCCCTTAAACCTCCTTTATATCCTTCATGAAGTCAGTGACATAGGACTTTTAATACGTTTTATCAATGATTGATAACAAAGCACTCAAATGTAATATTGCATACTAATGGTCAACGACAACACCCCATATATTATATCGGTTCAATACGGAACTCTTCTATTGGTATCCTTATCCTTCCCGGTACTCATAAATCACTGCGACGTCATACGAAAATAATCAAATAATCATGTAATTAATGCATAAATGTGGCTATCGTAATTTTACTATTATTCATCATGTAATTTATGGTATTCATACTAATTCTATAAATAAAACAACAGTAATCAAAATTCCCTGATATCAGTTATCAATTTAGACGGACGATTAGAGGTCCAAGGGCAGTTTAATTAAAACAATTGACTCACTTGCAATCAAAAATAACTGTAGCATGTAATCATTGGTACAAAAATTCATTAATATTAGTATTGCACGTTATACGATCTAACACACACCTATTATACAAGGAAAAACAAAAAAAAAACCTAGGTTATTAGCGATGTATGATTTTCCTACATACCTGATACGATCAGCGCTTCGTTCGGTCCCACAGTGTGAATATTGCCCATGTTCAGATAACAAAACACAAATTCACTATCACAGAAAATGGGATTTCACAAAAAATATCACAAAAATAAATTAAAATATGACAACAACAAGCCAAGCTACAATACTAACGCACAATACGCACACACACAGGCAAGATATAATTAATAGCAGCTACATAAAAACTGGGCAGCTGTCAAAAATGTCAATAGTTTCATTCAAAGTCCTGCGCGCGCATCTTACGCGCATTTATCCATAGATAACACAATTATGGTTCAAAACGTAGTAAAACCACAGATCAAAATTCCCACTATGTCCTTAGTTTTTTATGTATAAAGCTTATACTGGATCCACAAACAAAATGCTCGAAAACACTGCAATTCATTATTGTATAATCTGAGGATCGTAAGGATGAATTGGATGGATGAGAATGTATTTGGGATGTGCAGGAATGTTTGGCACATAGAAGCAATCTGTAATATTTTCCAAATATATCATTATCTATCATATATTAGTATTAAAGTTGGGTTATTTTTTTAACAATCAGTTAAACTCAACTCCTTTTTATGACTGCGTATTCACCCGTTTATAACTTCTAATCAGATCCTCGGTTATAATTCGCTACAAACCATATGTCAATGTCAAGTAAAGTCGCAAATTTAAATGAAATCATTACAAATTATAGCTCAATATTGTAGCGTAATAAAAGAGAACTTATGTATTTATGTTTAACGCTTGACACTTATATTTGCAACGCAAAACGAACACATTTAAAGCGTTCTGGCTCCTGCCCTTAGGGTTAAAGTGAAATAAATTTATACATACAATATACAGGTCAAAACTTGAATTTGTAACAATACAATTAAATATTTTTTTCCAATTCGTTCAAATGAATGAATTTTGTGCTTTACCGTCAATAATAAAGTAAAGTACGTCACAAAATTATTTAATGTATGGTTTTATTAATTCATGGTTTTAGTTTCTATTTCATTATTAGATATGTTTTTGTTTATAAATTTCTTTCCATAGTTATTCAATTTTAAATAAAAAAAAACTTAAGATCTTGACTATGAATAATGGAAAAACGATGCAAATATCTTTTATAGAAAAAGATTATTTTAATATTTAAAGCGATTAAAGATTTTTGCTTATTAATTACATTTTCATTTTTTTGCGTATCAAAGCTAAATTTCGATGTTGTCTACTGGAAATAGTCACGTCTCTGGTAAAATGCCATCCATTTTGTATACAAACAATTATGAAATCAGCCCCCCTTAAAAAACGCTTTGTCGAATTGTGAGTATGAATAGAAAAGCGTTGTCTGGAAGCCAGCTTTATAAATAGTCTGTTGTAATTATATCACGGTCTGTGTATGATACATATACCACAGAATACATTGATCTATATAAACGATCTAGTCTGTGGATAGATCGTTCTTGAAATTGTATTGAATGTTTGTGCTCCTGTGAATATCGAATTGTTTATTGTGAGGATACAGCAGAAATAAACCTATTTATAAAACGAAATAACGAGTACTAATGGTGATACGATTAAAATTCATTGAGAAACAATTAACTTGAACTATTTTGTAAGTACTACAAATTTCGTGGACATGACGTTTACGTACAGGTAGCTTCACTACAGTCTATCCTCCGTTGACGGCGTTCCAACTAAAAAATCCAAAAAACCACCGTACTCCTTCCGTACCCTCTTATAATAATGATTTAATTAGAACAATCTTAAATTTTAGACTAATAATCATTACAATAAAATTGTAAAAGATGTCTGACACAAGTGACCTGGATCGTCAGATCGAACAACTAAAACGATGCGAAATAATAATGGAAGCAGAGGTTAAGGCACTTTGTGCAAAAGCCCGCGAGATACTTGTGGAAGAAAGTAATGTACAACGAGTCGACTCACCTGTAACGGTAAGTTGATTATATTTTATCCTGTGAGCTTTGCAAACAAACAGTAATATTATTTTTTTTACCATTGTATAATAATAATTCGACGGATAAAAAATTCTTCTCTTATCTTTCTTGTTTTGTTGTTTGGGGTATAATTTTGTATATACATGCTATCTGTGATACAGAATCCTAGTGTTTAGTGCGATATAGTACAAATATCTTCTCACAGCTACACACGTGTTTAAATGCCGTAATTCTTTACGAAAGTAAAGGAAAACTCAGGATTGAAAATGTCAATACTCTTTAATCCCTGCATTAGTTAATTTCAAGAAATCCAAAAAATTAACAATAGTTTACATTATAAAGAAAATATTTGTGCAAAATTTTAACTTTGTAGCTCCAAGGATTTAGGCCAGACATTGATATGTCAGTATTCAGAACTAATAGATTTAAAACTTAAATCAAGATTAGATTTCGCCTTTGTCTATCTTATACTTGTAAATTGTGACATAAACATAAATAAATAAATGGGTATTATAAAAGTTTAGAAAAATAACATTGTTCTACTAAAAACTTTTTGGTGATTTTACAGGTGTGTGGAGATATTCATGGACAATTTTATGATTTAAAGGAGCTTTTCAAAGTAGGTGGTGATGTTCCAGAGACTAATTACCTGTTTATGGGTGATTTTGTAGACAGAGGATTCTATTCAGTAGAAACATTTTTACTCTTACTTGCATTGAAGGTGAGTTTGACTTAGTAATATTATATATTGATTGCATTCTACACCTAAATTTTTATTTTTTAGTTTTCTTACTGGATGTTTACATTATAGAAAGGTATCTACTATCAATAAGTGAAGGTTTTAGCTGCATTTGTTTTGGTTGATCGTCGGACAAAAGTTTTATATTTTATGATTACTGTATCTATGTATAATTTGCATATTTCATTGAGAATGCTCCCAGAAGGTGAGTTTTGAATTAACAGTAACTTAATAAACACTTATGTTAAAACTTACTTATATTATTATTTTTTTTTAATGTAATATGATCTTTTAAGATTGTCAATCATGTACGACCTATTGTAATTTCCTTGACATAATTAATACATCATTCATTGCTATTCCAAATATTTCTACAGGTCCGATATCCAGATCGCATAACATTAATCAGGGGTAATCATGAATCCCGCCAGATCACTCAAGTTTATGGTTTTTATGATGAATGCTTAAGGAAGTATGGATCTATTACTGTTTGGAGGTAAAGCAGCAGTTTATTTTTACATGCAACCTTTGTCATTACTAGAATTTGGGGTAACATAAAAGTTACCGGTTGAATACTTACAGCAATTAAGTATAATAATTTGTTTATATATACTTTGATGTTCAAATTACATGGATAACTCATGTCAATCTTAAAACATAACATTGTAACCCATAGTTGGATGTATGTGATGTAGACATATCCAAATGGATGTGACCGAAAGTGTCAAAAACTAATTGAGCCATTATAGAAATCAATTAAGACCATGGATGGCAGTTATGGCAGGGGAATCCGGGCATATATTAGGTTCTTGTGTTCTATCCTGTGTCTGTTAATTTTCCATGGATTCTATATAGTGTTGTGAGATGTCTGTGAAATCCAGGAAAGTTCTAAATTTTGCACATTTACTAGTTGTTTCTTATTAACCAGATATTAAAAAATTAAAATGAGATGTATATTAATGAAGTGGCCTAAAGCCTAGTAGTGAGAGCCTATTTCTATAACTATTACTGGCCAAATGCAGTTTAGACTGCATAGGAAACCTTCAGGGATTCAGTATTCATTCCTTAGTATTTTGTCATAATAATATCAATAAATTGATTAACCCTGTTCTATAACATTTGTATAACAGACAAAAGTTTGTAGTCTTTGATAGTTAATTGTGTGTATACCTGATGGTCCTTGTGCCACATAATTCATTCTTTTAAAGGATGTAAAGTGTGGTATGACTAATAATTGAGTATACATCTGCAGGTTAAAGTGTGGTAACTACCTCTCAATATTGTATCCTGAGGATTGAATTAACTACAAACTATTCTGGTATTTTCAGATATTGCACAGAAATATTTGACTACCTCTCATTGTCAGCCATCATAGACGGACGGATATTCTGCGTCCATGGCGGGCTAAGTCCGTCAATACAAACTCTCGACCAGATCCGAACAATCGACCGCAAACAGGAGGTCCCGCACGATGGGCCCATGTGCGACCTCCTGTGGAGTGACCCAGAAGGTATGTGAATTATCTTAATGTTTAAAAAACGTGTATTCCCAACAATAATGATTTATTATATTTATTCATATTTATCCAGTTATTTTTATCATGTTGTGTGTATAGTGGCATGCAACTTACGTGATATTGGTCCACTATTTAAAGACATATTAAGGTATATGTAGGTATTTAAAGCAATAGAGCTTTAAAGGCTGATGGATGGATATCAACGATGTTCATAATATGTAGAAACTACCAATGGATCCCCATAGATATTGCAACCCGTGTGGCGCATATGTTTTCATGCCAAACAACCATTATAACAGTCCTAGGTTTGATTACTGGCGAAGCAGATATATGAATAATGAGTTTAAATTTGTATTCTAAATCTGAATATTTGATCTCATTTTGTAATGGCCTTGGCACCCACGGATTACGAAATTCTTGTGTGAGGCTAAGTGGTAAATATTATTGTTATTATTATAAGTGCACATAACTAATCCTAAACCAATTCTCGTCCCCCAGATACGCAGGGTTGGGGCGTGTCGCCGCGCGGCGCTGGTTACCTTTTCGGGTCGGATGTGGTGGCACAGTTCAACGTGTCCAACGACATCGACATGATCTGTCGCGCTCACCAGCTCGTCATGGAGGGCTACAAGTGGCATTTTAACGAGACCGTGCTCACAGTCTGGTCCGCGCCTAACTACTGCTACAGGTTGGTCATTTTTAACCTTTTCACTGTTATATTAAAAATGTATATTTTTATGTTCACCGTTCATCTTTACAAGTCAAATTTGACCCACGCCAGGACTTAGCACAGAATAATACTGGCTTAAACCTTTTCAAATGCTGGTTAGTTATAGTTAGTTAATATTTATACAAATCTTTATTTTACTTCTAATGTTTGTAAGTTAGCATGTTTGTTTGGTTCACATCTTTCGAGCTAATTAAGAACCACCTCATATTTGACTCATAAATAATTTCAAAATACTTTTTATTCGGAATGTAGACATTAAATATGTCATATGATTTCACGATGTGCAGCTTGCTAACTATATGCATACTAATACAAATGCATTTGCATGAAAATTGGCAATGAAATTGAAGTGTATTTATCCATAGAATGTATGCAACTGTATGCTATATTTTGTTATAAATAATATATCATTTCCATTGCAATAGATGTGGCAACGTGGCGGCAATATTAGAACTTAATGAGAATCTTCAACGCGAGTTCACAATATTCGAAGCGGCGCCGCAGGAGTCGCGCGGTGTTCCTTCTAAAAAACCGCAAGCGGACTACTTTTTATAATGTTCCGTACAATAGACAATTACGGGGCGACACATCCTAGTATTACACTTCTGTTGTAGTGACAAAACATTTCAATGTGAGAGTTATTTCATTGTGATGTTAAGACTGCTGTTAAGTGCTATAGTAAACGTATTTTAAGTCCAATTTTATGAAAAAAAATGGATCTTTTGGACTTAGAGAAGTCTGATACCATCGGGCTGATTTGGTACCGAATGTTGAAAAACAAAAATGAAATTGTTCCATTAATTTCTACTTTAAGTGTCAGTGTGTGTACCATGCAAATGTTATAGATATTCCTCCTGTTAAGAACAATTATTTAACTGACTTCCAATAGGATGATTATTTTCAAATGTGTTTAATGTCTGTGATTGATAATATAAAGAATGTAACACAGCATTTCAGTTTTGGTGTTCTGCCTGTAAATGGTAAATCCTACTACTGAATATAATACCTTATTCGCATGACATGGTTAATAAATTTTAGTACAATTGAAGTTTACCTTGAAATGAAAGTTAAATTAACTATTTCAAATAAATTGCATCAATGATAAACTAACCTCATTTTTAACATCTGTTGGGTAATTTAAAAATTAATATCTATATACATTATATTTTATAATAATACAATTAGTTTTCATTACACGAAATTTCAAAAAAGAAATTATTTCCAGCGCACGAAAATTATTGGACTTATAATGAGAAACAGATAATCTACTTAACGATAAGAGCTATGTAACATTGATTTTGAAAATTTAAAAGTGCGCAGATTGTCATAAAGAATTCCTTGCTACTTCAACTATATTGTCAGCTATATTACGAACAAGTGTTGCTAACATATGTGGGGCATTAAAAATAATTTCTGTCGACTTATTGAAAAATAATTTCCATCAAATATTACTTTAATTTTTCACTTAATCAAGAATTCCATATAACAATCAATTGGGATATGGGTTAAGTAGTATATCTATGTGATGCTCGATGAGTCGCTGGCTCGAAGCTACTTATTATGTACCAAACAATTAAGTGGATCAGTTAGATTGGTAGCTGATGTTTAACTTTAAACTATAGAAATCCATTTTATGATATTTGTAGTATTGGTATTATGTATGATGACATTATGTGAGTATTGCTGTAAGGCTAAGGTAATGAAAATTAATTTATAGTAAATGCGTAATTACACAAATGTTCAACTAAAATTGATAAAAACAAATGTTCGACTTCATCTTTTACGTAATTGATAAGATTATGATCATAAATATTTAAGGCAAGTCTATACATATGTAAATTGTCAACTAAGCTATTTATACTGATGAAAGGTTTAAGGCCAGTCATAGTAGGAGTTAACCTCGGAATGGAAGACTAAAGACCGGCCATATACGTGTCGAGCTGCCACCAGTGTTGGATTCCATAATTGGTCGGCACTAACTCGGTTCCAATTTGGCTACAGAACCATAAAGAGCTAAAAATTGTTTAAACTTTTATTTTGACGGTTCAAATGTTACTTCGTAAGTCTAATTACAGTCAAATGTCGCGTATGGCGGGGATTTTTTTAATATCTCGCTTTGTATACATTCGATGATTAAACTGTCAATGTAAATATTATAGCGAATTAAATCCTCCCCGAATTTTCTTATGAACATTTTGTTATACTTCAATTGCTGTTTAGATGGAGATAGAAGAGCGTGGTACTTAGCATAATGCAAGGCCAATCGTCAATACTAAAGGAGTCTTGTTAATTTCGCGACCTTTGACCTTAAATATCATAAGACCAGGACACGAGATATGAGATTTTGAGACAATTAAAACGTCAAAACAAAGTTGAGTATAATACATTTTCCTCGTCTTTCATTCCAAATGTAAGGTATGAGCACAAGGCGTAGTATAAAGGGATATAAATATTAAAAAAATTATCACTGCCAAAAATTGTTTGAATGTGGTGTGCATGTTACATGCTTGAACACACTTTTATTTTCATTGCAATATTCATAAAACATAGCATTATGTTTATCAAAATTAGGAAATATTTTATACTTAAATAATTTGAAGCCAATTAAATTCTTTAAGCTTATAATAATATTATAACAATGTCATGATAAAAACCACTTTGATAGGTCAACTTCTTACCAATTTTTATTCTGAATGTGTGAATTGATAGTTTTGATTATACTACAATTCAATAACATGTATAATAGACCAAAGTTATATTGTGTTGATATAAGATTTCACAATTTGATTTGCCAAAATATTAAAATATGTAATTGATTTATGGGTTTTGAAGTTCAATTAAACTATTTTTGTTTGCCAAATCAATGTTATGTATGGTAATGTGATCTCAAGTAGGTATCTTGTTTCTACAAATAAAAATATTTCTGTCTGAATATGGTATGTTTAGTTGCATGGTTCCTTTATTTTCTTAATACGTAAGAAGATAGACAATGCCGTTTTAAAACAAACCCCTAATGATAGCTTTTAATTTATTCATATTTTTGTATCAATTGTTTTAAAGCTGCAGCAAATGGTCAATATTTCTTTCATAAACGGAAATGAAACAATTTTGTATCCATATTTGTTTTTACAATGAATAAATGAATTAATAAACTTTATTTGTTTTACTTAAAACAGTCTGCAGAAATAGAACTAGTGAGGTAGAATGTAATATTTAAAACAATTAACACTTACAATAATATTAGTATATATACAAATATACCCTACTGTTCCTGAAGGAGTAAGGCTAAAAAAATAGATTTTCTAGACAATGCTCCCTCGCCAAGTGCATTTTCCTATAAATGTATCAGTGTGTATTGAAAGCCAATGATCACATCATGCAACCTGTAATGATACATTTAGAAATAACCATGCTGCTTGATTTTGCATTTGTATCCAATGAAATTACAAATTCAATATTTTATAAGTCATAAATGATGGAGTGTTAAATTACAAGTGCATGTGAACAAGACTTGTGAATTGAGATTTGTTATAATTTGACTTCTTACAATGAAAACATTTATTATGAAAAAAAATAAGCATATATACTTGGTTGCTAAATTATTGACGAAAAATACACGACAAAATAAGGATAATCAAGAAAAACACAAATTTTAATGCAAAAATTAAAATTTATAGATTTTAGTGTTGGCGGGTTAATTATAACTTATGTATACATTTATATGTTTTCTGCTTTGAAGTGTATGTTTAAATTTTTGGATCTCTTAGCAGTGGATGTTAGTAGTAAGTCTGACCTATGCTGCTCAGTTAGCAAGGTTGTATAGTAACCTAATTTGCTCCAACATAAATCTTAGACTTCTAATGTTAAAAAGATGTAAATAGTAACATTATGCTGAAATTTAAAATTTTGATTTATTACATTATTTAAGGAAAATGCTCTTATTGAAGGTGTCTTTATGCTTACTTTTGCTAACATTTGATACAAACGCTATTGGTTTCCCAACTTCTTAATAGTCATATTGTAGAACACAATTCTGTAAGAAAGTCTCCACATTTTGTAGACACCTTGAGATCAACAATATCATCCGCTCTTGTAGGTCCTATGTTCAATATTGCTATTTTTTTATTTTCTTCTCTTGCTTGTAATACTATTCTATAACTAGAATAAACGGTTAAACTTGATCCCAAAACAAAGACAGCATCACTTTTTGAAACCTCTTGTCTTATCTTGTCCACTCTATGTTTTGGCACATTATCACCAAAAAATACAATATCTGGTTTCAGTGGACCTTCACATTTTGGACAAAGTGGTACACGGAATCTGTCAACTTGCTCCTGAAAAATAATTACACATAAAATAATGTACAGAAATTATTTTTTCTTTATCATAACATAAAATTTTAACAAAACATAATTACTTTTGGTAAATCCACATCTCCATCAGGCCTGATCATGGTAAAACTACTTCTCATATCAGCATTATTTTTTAAAATTTCTTCTTGTAATTCCATTCTGCCAATCTCATATGGACAATACAAACATTTGACAATGTAACCTGTCCCATGAAGTTCAATAACATTTTCTGAACCGGCTTTGTGATGTAATCTATCCACATTTTGTGTTACGATGCATGTTACCTTCCCAACCTACAAGACAATTTAATTAAAATATTACAATATGTTGATAATAAGTTTAAATTCAAGGTTGTTTTGTTTAATAAAATGCCTCTACCTTTTCTAGATGTCTTATAGCGAAATGTGTGGCGTTTGGTTGAATGGAACTAAATCTTGGCCAACCAATAAAATTCCTTGCCCAATACCTTTGCCTTACTTTGGGATATTTTACAAAATCCTGATATTGAATTGGTTTGTGATTACTGCGTGCATATAAACCAACCTCCTCTGATCTGTAGTCAGGTATTCCTTGTAAATACAACATCATTGATAATTCAAGACTGCAAAACATATTTGAATTCACTGGAAAACTGCACTTCACATACCAGATTCTGTGGAAATTCCAGCACCCGTAAGAACTAGCAGCTTTTCATGATTCCTTATAAAATTACGAAGATTCTGATAGTCATTTTGATCTGGAGGTTTGTAAGCTGGTACGAACACCATTTGTCTAGTATAAGGCCTGGATCTTATTATTTGTTTGAACATAGTGAAATAAAATAGTAATGATAAGTACTTAATTGAAATAAAACTGTTTTTTAATAATCGAATTAGTAAATTACGCCTTAAACATCTGATCTGACGCGGTATTTTATCAATTACACTACAGAGTAGGTAGTAAAATGAATTACGTAGAGCACAGATTATGTCAGACACTACGTATCACACACATGTCACACGTGTTACAGATGCAACACAGACTCAAGTTCTATCAGTGAGTAAAAAAGTGTAGTCACATTAGTTAAACTATATTTTTAGTTTAATACTGTCAAATGCTGAATATGTCTTTTGAGCATACTTTTTCCATGAACTTATGTCAGCGTTTAATTCTGTTTGATCTCTACGTTATTTGTTGTCAATTGACATTTATTTAGGTTATAATAGTGTGTTTCCTGAATATCATTGATTGATTGTTACAGATTTAATGTATTGTACTCATAATATCAATGGCTTTGCTAAAATTAAAATCGGCTTCATTTATATTACTAGAGGATGACTATAATAAGAACTTGTTACCATTAATCACGGAATTAGTAAGCGATGACAACATGATAAACTGTTATTGTTACGAATACCCAGTTTCTCTTTGGCAAAAGGTGTTTAAAAGTAAAAATGTTACATTTCACGACGATGAAATTTTAGTACCCCTGCCAATCACGAGAGATAAACGAACTGTGATTATTGATTCTGTTAATCAGATGGCTGTTTGTTTAGGTTGGGAAAAATGTCTTGAAAAGATAAAAAAGCTGGTATCCCAACCCACAACTTCAAAACTTATTGTAATTCTGCACAAAGACTGCATCATGCCAGGTTCCAAAATTCAGATGCATTTGAATCATATAGCAAACGCAGTAGTATCATATGATTCAATAGATCCATGTAAAATTAAAGTGCATATTAAAATAGGTGGCAAGTTCTTTAAGAGTGACGAAATATTATCATATGATTATAATACTTCAGTCCTGACTTCAATGCCGGTAAAATTGAATATAGAAGAAGATGTAGCAGAAAAAGTTTTGCCTGGTAATATCTCAACATTCAAAATTGAGGTTGACCAATTAAATCAACTGGCAAAACACCAATTAAAATTACCATACATGAGCAAAATCAATGAAGGACAAGGAAAAGTATTTTATGAACCCGATGCAGTTGATGATTGGGATGATGAAGACCCAGATGATGATCTTGATATATGAATAAAGAATTTTATTTTAACACTTATTATTTTAATAAACTTTTCCATGTGCTATTAAGAAAATATTATCACTTCCCCTATTTGAACAGGGAAATGATGTATGTAATAATAGTTTCTATTAAATATATCTAAGTTTAGGTACACAGGAGATTGTAGATTTTGTAGTGATATTTAGTGCCAGAAGGTATCAAGCTTGGTTTCTCTATGTGAAACCTAATCAAATAGACAATTTTTCATGATTATACCTACTGATCACTTAATTTTCCTTTTCTCCCACATAATTAATTGCTTAAGTTAAAAGTATTATCATTAATATGTGTTCAAATGTTTAATTATTATATAAGTATTTTAATTTCTATACTTTTCTATGGAAGTAAGCCCATTGTCTATCATTAATCAACCATGTTAATCACTAGGATTTATCTCTGGTGGTCAGGTCAATACTGCCTGTAATTTTAGGCATATGAGACATCTGTTGGTATACCATAAGGGAGGGCATGTGCCCGGACAGGCGGGCTAAATAATCTGATTGCCCTTGCTTTCCAAAACTAGTAGCACAATACACCTATAGCTATCTCTTTCCATATTCAATCAATCAAAATATCAATCATTTAGATTATAAAGGAGTGGGGCTGTTAGAATTAAATCCTCGGTTACAAAGAATTCACTTTTTATTAATTTTCTATATTCTGTTACAATTTTGCGATTTTTTTTTTATCTGCCACGTAACTTATGAAATTATTACACATACATATCTATAGTAAAGTAGAAATCAGAATATGTGGAAGTAAATTTATTAATGACATCATAATTACATCAGCATATCTTAAATTATGTTTTATACTAACTCATACAATGATTTTTATGGGTTCTAAAAAATAAACAATATGTTGATAAATCAGGAAATTGACTCTCCAAACCACCGCTGGTAATATAAAAACAAAGTGATGTTATTATGGTCCATCACGCTGATTAAAATAACAATTATCAACAAAAAAAAACGATTATCAATTTTAATTTCGACATATTCCTTAGTATGCAAGCAGAGTTCGTCAGACACACAAAAGCCTAGACAATTAAATTGAGAAGACCGAACACTAGCAATTTTAATTGCGATTACCGAGTTACAAGTCGTTCCGCTCAAATAATAAGCAAGGACAAACGGCACAAAAACAATAAGCTCCTCGATCGAGATACATTATAAAGCTAACAAAATACATATACGATAGAAATGATTTACAACCTCACAACCTAACAAAATCCTTCCAGTTCATGTACATTGTGATCGGCACTTTTAAAAATCGGGGGATATACATAAAGTATGATGGTGGACGACGGCACGTTACATATACACACAGGAGGGAGAGTATGGTGGTGGCGGGTCATACGGGGGCCTCCACGGTTACTCGCCCGCCAGCTCCTTGAGGCGCTCCTCCCGCGGCCGCGCGCCGCCGAATATTGACGAGGCTTGGCTGGTGCTGGCCAGCGAGTTCACTGGCTCCTTCACCGTCCGCGGCTCCAGCTTCAGCTTTGGTCTACCAGTTGTGTCTGTCACCAATAAAGACGTATTTACATTGTTATTGTAAATAGGGGTAAATTTTACTACATTCAATATTCATGAAATTTCCTAACCGGGTCTTGCTGGCGGCATGTCGTCGAAATTTCGACGCGGCGGCGCCCGCTGCTGCGGGGGCGTGGCACCAGCGCGGCCCATGCGGCCCCACTCGCCGCCCCCACGGGACTCCTCTGAGGCGCCGCGCGCGCCCCGGTCCCCGCCCCGCTCGCCCCACCGCTCACCGCCACCGCCGCCGCCACCACCGCGCTCCCGCTCTAAATTTGAATGTAGAGAGACATGTTTAAATGCATGATGGTAAGAAGTTTCGTCCATCCCTGCGTGTAAGCCAACGCCAAGTTTTGCCCCCTAATTAGATACTGGTCGCGGCTACAACGCCTTGTACCACCTGTCGAAAGTCGCTGAACGCTATACTGCTTAGTTCAATTCCGAATGCAGGTTCCCGCATGAATAATTCTCATGTGTACTTTACCCACCTGGCCAGCTACTTGTTTAGATTACCATATCACAAAGAATACGAAGGGATTTCCGAGGGCTGACAGTCATCTATAAAATAAATGCACTGTCACTATGACCGTACTATGAATTAGATGTACTTATATTGAGTAATTTTAGTACAAACAAACACAGCACACTGAAGGAAGGCAATTAAACAGTTAAACAAATTTCCTGAAATTAAATTTGAATATTCAAGCAACGGACCTGATCACCTGTAACGTGCAATAGTTTTGAGTCGATTAATGGTGTTATTAGTCGTATTATTAGGTTAGCAATAATAATATTAGTCACTCTACTTACTCATATCGCTATGGGGTCACCCATAAATACGTCACACGTTTGAGTCAGTTTAATAAATCGATTTTCGCATCGATTTTTTTTTTTTAATTTGTGAACTGATATTATTCAAAAACAGTTTAAATGGAAATGAAAATACTTTCGGAGTGGGTATTTTTTAAATAATTTCTGGTGTTTAAAATACTACACTAGGGAGAGAAATTTACAAATTTTACCGAAATATAACAGTAAAAGAGAAAAGTAAGGGGGATCCTGAAATTCCTGTGTCATAATTTATGGATGGTCCTTAAAGTCTAACGTCATCATGCGCTTAGGTATAGTTCGCCCGATCTTAAGTGGTCGACTAAGTGAAGCGATTGGATAGGATGGATAATGTCAGTAACAATATTTTTAGGCGCTTTAGTACTTTGGCGGACACGCATTAAATCTCGGGGGTCTTCGGATAACTTAAAAACTTTCACAACTTGGGTTGGTCATTAACGCCTCCACTATTCCGCTCTGGAAGAACGTGGTGGAGTATGTTAACATTGTTTAGAACACGTTGCTCCAGTGCGGAATACTGGAGGAGTCTATGACCAACCAATTCATATTATAAATACGAAAGCGTTTTTTTTGTTTATTTACCCTTTCACGGTGCAACGGAGTGTCATTATGGTATGTCCATACAATCGAATTAGTTGACAGACAGAAAAATGACATAGGCAATACCGGCGACTACTCTACTATCCACTATGGAGTATTCCCGTAACATCTAAAAATACGTTGTTTAGAACACAATTATTTAATATACATAACCCACTCAGTAATAAAAATATGAGACACTTACCGCGACAAAATTGTTATATATTAATCTCAAACTTATCGGAAGTGTTGTTTTTATTTCATGGAGATACAAAATAAATATATAAGACGATTGATTAAGTGTATCCATTTGTTATATTTTTAATTTTACAATATCAATGGTTAGCATTCTTGAAACGTTTAAGGTATCGTTTTGAAAAAAATAAACGGTACACTCGACACAAAAGCCACGCTGTCCACCCGCTCTTTCAGCAGATGTCGCTCGAAACCGTCGCGTATTAGTAAACTGTATCACTACAGTCGCGCGATTGTACCATGCGGTAATACTAGCGATGCAATTTTATTTTTAATGGAATATTACTATTAGCCGTAGGGATCCTCGCAGCTTAGCGCGGAAAGGTTGGGCATGGAGATACTCACTCGAGAAGACTATTTTTGAACAACGCACCGGTACGAATACCAGTCGCACTACTGTATCGCTACAAAAAGTAATCGTGGGAGACCTCCCTTAATCCGAAGAACATTCATAAAGGCGGATTGGAAATCGACGGTGACTCCTCGTTAGTGCTTATCTTTATTCATTGTTATGTTTCCATATCAAACTTTCAAGATAAGAGTAAATACGCAAACATAATTATGTATACGTAGTTATATAAGTATTTATTTTTAGTATCCGAGGTAGCTTGCACTGTGGTTTGCACAAGTTTTCATATTTAACCCTCGTATTCACTAGAGGACATATCGACGGTCCCTACATACAAAGCGTTATGAATAAAAATCAAAAAATAATGTTTCCAGGATTGTGTATTAAAATGTATATAGCTTACTATCGATTGCTAAAAGTATCCACGGGCGATGACCTTATGAGGCCCACTTTAAAAACGTATCTATGCGTTAATGCAGCTAAGCTCAAATTACATAGTTGGCATACAAAATATTACATTAAAAAACACTACAACAACTAAGATGAGAAAAATTATATTTAGATACCTTTAAAAAATGACTGGGTTGAAAAAAAAATTTATTCGCGATTGATAATTCACAGCTGTTTTCAATATTTATATATCAATGGTCACAAACCTATTATGTTACTTTTTTGAAGTCAAAGTTATCCAAAGATTGTAATTAGATAGATTATTGAAAACGGCCGTCAAGAAACGCCACAGCTTGTCGCGACGCACGACGCGACATTACGTACAACGTTAATGGACGCTGTTCATGATGTGTTTAGTGGTTTAGTTGTTAGTGTTGTTAGTATACCAGTGAACGGTCCGGCCTGCTGGCGGGGGCCGCGGCGCTCCGCCCCGTCGTAGTGGTCGTACGTACCGCGACCGCCGCCGCCTTCTCTCCTGAAGCCGCCGCCGCCGCCGCCGCCGCCCCGGCCGCCGTCCCTCCCACCGTCACGACCGTCGCGCCGCCGGTCGAAACCTCTGTAACAGTTTTTCAGTTTATTATTTACGGGCCATTACATGGTGCGGTAGATTTGTGTGTAGCAACCTTTTCCCTTAAGAAAGTCACTTTGAGTGAAGCACTCGCCATGGTATTTCTGGAAGGGTAAATTGAGTTAAATTAAAGTAATTCTTTATATTGGTGATATTGAATGTGTGTTCATTATCAGAGTTAGTACATCTGCTGACAAATACATTATACATGCTTATATTTCTTTTTCAAGGTCCACATATAGAGTTAGGTGACCAAATGAATGATATACCTGCTCAGTCTTAATTTAATATGATTTTTTATATTGTGTGCGAAAACATATTTCAAAATTCATATACAATTTATCAAGACTACAATTCATACACTTTATTTAATGTACTCCAGGTCATAGTTTGATAAAATTTTTATTCTAGAAAATTCTCATAAACAGCTCCGGCACACATGGTTAATTTCATTGTAGATTTGAGAATATGACTTTCTAAACAAATCTTATTCAATATAATTGTAAATTCACTCGAGAAGAAGTACAAAAATATAAGAAAATCTAAATTACCTAAACTTGTGCACAGAATTGCAGGAACTACTAGTGGTTTACAAAAAATTGATTATATATTTTCTGGTGAAAAATATTTAACATTAAACTTGACATACATTTTTATATTGCTGAGTAAATAATATTTTATCTTCAATATTTATTATAGCAAATAGTTACTTTATTAATTCAGTCAATTCATTATTATCAATAAATTCAAATCAAACCTTAAGTAACCCTATCATGTGTATTCTATAGTAATTTTGATCTTTAATATAATTTTGACATACAGGAGTATTATTGACAGCCAATTTGCATCCTGTTAGTTATTTTTTTTACTTAAATGCATATATGTTTTTTATAAATATAAGTACACTATGACAGTAGGATGACCTAGTCACATACTCAATGTAAGCAGAATATAAACTTAGTTATCAATAAAACTTAATAGCAATTGATAAGTAGTATGACCAGTCCATACTTAAAACAGATTCTCAACTGATAATAAAGATTGTGCCCATATTTTCACTACAATTATCAAATTTAATATTTATTGTATCTTCTGAATTGGCTTGATCAAGGTTCAAGACAATTGTGTATTTGAATGTAAGTCAATATTATATATACATAATACAATTCAAAATACCAAACCACTATTAAGAATTCAGTATGGCTAAATCCATTTTGCTTTTTTAAAATTCATTTTATTATTTTATAATTCTCATTGTAACAGTGAAAGGTTTATTCACTGGTACAATGAGAATTATACAAATACAAAAATGAAATAGAACTACTATAGAATTTGTTATAGCTCAATTCTGGGAAATTATATATTTTTTTTAATTACAGACGATATAAAATAAACCATTAACATACCTGTCACTTCTTTTTTCTTCGGCCACATCAATTTTTACAAAATTACCATCTACATTTAGAGCGCCATTCATTTCAATTGCTTTAATCAAGTCTTCTAGGTATTCAAACTCCACATAACAGAAGCCTTTGAATTTGTCTGTTTCTTTATCCATTACCAACCTCACATTTTTTATTGCTAGGTTCTGTAAACACACAACATCATTTATATAGACATCACCGAGCATTTATATTAAAATTAAAGCATTTCTAATTCTAGAGTAGGAAATATAGGTTTAAATGAATGATCTGAAGAGATTTATATATCTCGTAACACAAATAGAACATAGAATTGGTTGTACAATTGCCCGATAAAGAAAATTTAGAAATTATTGAACAGAAATTATTGTGAGTCAACTTTATGACTGCTTACTATTGAAAACATGACTACCATCATGCATTAACAGTAATATATCTTTAAAATTAACAATATATTACAATGCTAATTAGATTCTGGACATGGGTACTACGACTGAAACCAGTTCTTTGATTTTTAGTTGTGATTTACTTACAATGAAACAAATTGATTAAGACAGATAGTAATTAGAAAAATAATTCTAAAATATGTTTTAAGTAGCACTTGATGTAAATGACCAATGATCATGTGAGATGTACATATTTATGCAGACTAAGGGAAAAAATCTTCACTTATTGATATTGCAGCCTTTATATCTATTATTTAAACTGATAGAAATATAAAAAAAAATGACCTTTGCAGTTTTTGGGGCTGTAATATGCTTTTGGTTTTTTAGTACATGAAAAGTTTACTTACAGGGAAGATTCTATTGATATCGCCCTGAATGATGCCCGAAGGTAAATTACCGACATAGGCTTTGTACGGTGGCTCAGTAGGGAGCGGACGGCCACCGGCGGTCCTCCTACCACCCCCGAAGTCCCTGTAGACATCACGAGAACCATCCAATGTTATAACCTATAAAACCTTTACACTCACTGATCACTTAAATATTGTATATCAATATTATTACATGGAGCCGGATAACGATGAACTAAATGATTTTTATTCACAAGCTTTGTTATAATACCACTTTCTTCCAATGTTAGCCTACCGTCACATAACCAGAATTCAATAAACGAAGCTTATAATTTTACTGCCGAATCGATTCACACAATAAATATCTACAAAAATAATCGTTAATTGGAAAATACCGCGGTGAAACGTATATATTGTATTAAATACCTCGGATGACCATCGTCAAATCCACTGCGACCTGCCATGTTTAGAAACATGGAATGGAACACTAACTAAATGCGCGCGCATCAGATTATAGTACGTAGTATCTCTACCTAGTCTGTGATAGAACGGCCAGCCAAATACAAACATAACTAGACTTGTCACTTGCACTTGCTTTATTGTTTTATTTAAAATAATAATAGTTGTCAATAATGATTTCACCAAGAAGTCAGTTTTTTTTAATAATATGTATATATATGTTTGTTTTGTGTTAGTTACATATTTTTTAGATTTTGGATATCCTGAATGTATTTTATGTAATTATTTTAATAAAACAATTTAACTTGTAAATTTTATTTCATCATTGGAGATATCCTACATTTATATCTACTGTGCACAAAAATTTCTCGTCAATTTGCCAAAACATATAACGCATAAAGCATAGAACTAGTAACATTTCAAAACAATGACTGCAACATGCCTACGTTCATTTTTCCATGAAATATTCTAAGTCTTTTCATCAAAGATTTTTGTCCAACTCGACCGTCATCCCGTAAAAGGCCTTCTTCCGTTTTCGACACGGGTACTCTACGACCATTAATTATTATTCAGGTTCGGGACACAGATGTGAACACCGGTGTTTTTTGGATTTTCACGAATGCCTATCTATCTTTGAGTAGAGTCACATAAGGCGCTCTCCAGATATAAATTAGGATAATAGTAATAAAATGAACATAGTGTTATGTAATTACATTGTCATTTGTCATTAATAACGCGAACATAAACCTCAGATACACTAACGTAAATTGACACTTAGGATTAAATATGTAATAAATGCAAAAATATTATTTGCATACAAGTTCAAAAACTTTAAAGATCATAGAAGGCTCATTTATTTTTTCGCCCCCGCCCCGGTCTTCCATCCAATAAAATTAGGCCACCGTTGCAATACATACAATAAAATTAATGGTTGTTTACCAATAGATACCTTAATTCAAGGAATATTACTTTAATATCTACAGTATCTAATTCACAATTAGCGCATCGTTAAGTTTTATAATTAAAATCAGAAAGCGGAAGACAGATACTTCTACATTTTGCCTCTACATCACTTCTCCTATCATTTAATTATAATGAGAATAGTTCAATTCATCATTTTGTAGTCTACATGTATATATTAATACGCTAAGGTTAAGATATTTTATTCCATTTTTTAAAAAGTCAGAGTAATTACTCAACATAAATCGTATACAATTTTATAGATAATATGATAGCTTTCTCTACCGACATCCACAACAAAAAAATATTTTTCGCACGGCTATTGTTAATATTATATAATTTTGTACATATTATTTTTTTTTTATTGTAAATTTTCCCAATCTTTTCTTTACATATGAAAAAAGTTATTTTCTTGATACTTAAAATTGTTTTCTTAATTTTCTGGTTTGAAGTTTTCTACACGTGAAATTATGTTTTTCTTTCGTTTCTGCGAAATTGTTGCATTAAATATAACATCGATCATAGAGTGAACTAATACGATTAGTCTCGAAGGTAAGTAAGTCTTCAAGTGTGTTTTTAAGTCATATTAAGTATTTAACACAAGTGTATAGTCTATAATGGTTTTATCTGTAATTTTAAGGATATATATAGTCTGTTTTATAGATAATATATTTCAAAGATCTATAGACAATATTTTGTTCTCTTAAAGTTTAAATACTCACTTTTCTGCCTTCTGCTCTTTACAGGCTGATTTTGGTTTGAGGTATTGTCACATCACGTGAAATTGTATTCGAACTTAGTTATTTTTAGCACTTACACAATATCGCCATACATTTTCTGAGAGTGAGCGTAAAGAGAAAAAAGTTTTGTCTATTGGGGGCAGTTTGAGAGACTCGCTGACAAAATTGACATTTAGACTACATGAAGTCACCGTCATTCAAATGTCAATGTAAGCGTGCGCGATTGCGATGTACATTGTATTGAAACTTAACCTCAAATATTCTACCCCGCACATAATAAATGCGTATAGTTTTTAAAGCATATTAGGTTAAAGTTCAATTACTATCCAATACATATGGGATTTAGAATTTTACATTGTTTTGTAAAGATAATTGTATGAAATATGAAAGAAGAAAATTCGAGCGGCTTGCACAAAACCGTGACTACATCTTTATTAGATGCTTTTGATTTCTTAAAGTCGCCTAAGGATGATCTGAAGGTAATCGGCGGTACAAAAATAATTTCGCAACTACAAAGCAACGAGGTAAGTTTAATTCGAGTAAATTAAAAGTACATTAAAAAATTTTAAACATGGGACGACGTGATACGAGAGATCATGAAACATTGAGGCTCTAGTATTAATAAGTTTACCCACTTCCACTACTATAAACCATGCCTTATTACTAACCCGGTGACCTAACACGAACTGTATCTGTTAAATTTCCAGAATGAAAAAGATTTTGAATACACATTGAAAAGGCTAATACGAAGTTTGGGTGCAAATACTCCTGACTTAAGGATAGGACACTTTGCCACACTTGTGAATTTATTATCGTTCAAATGCACCCATGCCAATGTTAATCAGATACTTGATCTTGTGAAAAAGGAGCTTCATACTTCTGGTGCTTCAAAAAGTGTAAGTCTGTGGTGTCAACATCATTTAGCAATTTAAGGCTCAAACTTTTAACTCACAGTGGGGAATACCCATAACAGCTCTTAATCTAAGCACAAACTTTAATAGTACTTCATTTGTTAATTAAAGGATGTTTGGTGTTTTCTGTCTACTAATGGAATAAAATACTATAAGGCTATCCAACTCCTCAGGTATTGACATAAATCATAAAAGAATTGTAATTACATTACATGTTAATTGACTCATTTGTATCCTGTTACAGAAGCATACTCTAATATTAATACAATTTTAAACATAATGCTTTATTATATTGTAGCACAGAAGAACTCCATGTAATATTTTAATGTTTTCTTTTTATTATCAATGTTAATGTCAATAAGTATGTGCACTGTGTTGTAATGGTGTAATAATGTAATGGTAACAAGACAAAGTATAACATTATATAAATAGAAATTTCTTTTACATTTTGCAGGAAATAGGTGATGTTTCTCTTGGTCAAATATTAGTATGTGGTGCAATTTTTCGTTCAGGCTTGATGCTCACATGTAGTGAAGAAGAGGCTAAAGAAGTAATACAACTCCTTTTGACCGCCAGCAATAAGAAGTCTTACCTAAGCACAGTGGCATATCTTGTTTTATTAAATTTTATTAATGGCGTAAGTACTAATTAAAATTTGTTATTTAATATATTTAAACATTAAAAATCACAAATAACATATTTCATTCAATATGATAGATCTTTATTTCAAGATTGCTTGGATAGATAATTTAGTTATTGGTAACATGTTTTAGACTTTTAGAGCCAGGCCAGGAAATAAAACTATTTTGATAATAACAACCTTGAATGTATTAATGATTATTAAATAGAAAATTATTTATAGTTTCCAATATCAAGTGTCACAAACAATTTTTCTCTCTCTCCATCTGTCAACAACTTAAGGCCATGTAATTAGACAAGTATAATTAATTGATTGCTAGTATCATATTTATTCACAAATTCAAAGACCTATGTTCAGTTAAATAAAACCGTTTGAACATAATTTGTATAACATAAATAACTACCGGGTAATCAATACAATAAAAGCTAACACATGTAAGAATATAAACAGTCTATACATGTCCTTTCTGTTCACATATATAGTGGGCTTATGGACTACCAAATTCCCTTACATGAATCCCATGGGTAATGCTGAACTAGACAGACAGAAAAATAATGAAGTCTCAAAGTCTATTTTTTGTAGTTTAGTTTAGACAAGAAACAACTTATCTAAATGTATTAATCTTGTTTGATATGTTATATTCCTAAAAAAATATTTTTGAAAAGCACATATATGAAGCTTAAAATAATAGAAATATTTATAACCAATTTTAATATCAATGTTGTAACCAGAAATTTACAGTTAATCTTGAGCAAAAAGCAATTTGTTAGATGTACAATAAAAATAATGATGTAGGCACCTACCTGACTAATGATTATATTAATAACACAGAAATGATTATTCCAGCTTGACGAAGATCAATTTTCATCAATAGTTTGGACTAATATAAAGCAAGAATTGAAAAAGGATGTTAAAGAACACAACTTGGACTCTCTTTATTTCCTCTTGGTAGTCAGTAAAAAGTTCCCTGCTAAAGTTAAATTAAGAAAATTGGTTGGTTCTGCAGAAATATTGTGTGAAGATAATATCAATGATATTTGTGAAAAACTTATGGTAAATCCCAGTTCACTATTTTACAAAGAAGTGGATTTTTGTAAAAATTTTGTTATTCTACTTAATATATTTTTCTTTACAGGCTGGAATTGATTTTAATTCAGTAAGTCATCCTATTTATAAAGAAATTGGATTACAAATAGCTGAATCACAACATTTGTTATTATTCTGGACAAATATTAATAATCATTTGACTAAACATAATAGGAATAGGGAATTGGTTGCAATAAATATTCTGACAACTGTTCTGCTTAATATAAAAAACAACACAGAAGTAATAGCTGAGTTAGTAGGCCAAAACTTTTTTAGACTTTTTATGGATTGGTTCAAAGGCTTGCAAACAGCCAGCAAGGTGCGAAACAAAAGAGAAGATGAAGACGATCATAAAATTATGATAAAAAAGGAGAAGGAACTACTGAATGCTCTAGCAAAAGCATTGAAGGGGGAAAATGTTACTAGCAAAACTAGAATGGACACTTTAAAAAAGTTACTTTTCAACCCAGGGGAAATTAATTTCACAGAGATTACTGGAACTACTGTTGTTAAATCAATTATTGCTGACTTAGATGCAAGTGATGTTAAAAAGTTGGCTAAATTGTTGAAAGGAGTGCTTCTTAACATTTCAAAGAAAACTTTGAAGGCTACCGAAAGGATTTGGTACAACAATGAGAGAACAAAGGCAGCAGAACTTATTTCTCATCTTGTAAGTCATGAAGCTGTGAAAGACGATACCGAATTTAAAATCACTTACATGAAATTACTTATGTGTTTCGGGTTCTTCAAAATCGGGGGAGACGAAAATGTTTCCATAAGCAGTGATTTATCAGGTAATATCAATAAAATTTTAGTTAAGGGTTAATACGCATTGAAGTTTAGACCATAGGTTAATGTTGCTTGGATTAAAATGAAAATATTTTTTTACAGTTTATAAATAAGATCAATTAACAACTTAGCATATTTTGAATGAAAATCTGGGTTCAGTTTAATAGACTTAATTTAAGAATAGACTATCTATCAACTACATATGGAAGTATGTTCCAGTGTGTTTCTTTTTATTATGTACCTTACTCATTTATCTAGTCTTTTTGCTTTCTTTTTAGTACTTATAACATTACTAAATTGGAGTCTGTTTTTACCAAAAATATTCATTTGGAGTGTATATTTTATTTTCAGGTGCCATCAAGTCATGCTTTTACCGATGTTTTACTTCTCGTTTCTCAAATGTTGATAACTTGGTAACTGTTTTATCATCTCTTAATAGTTTTATCGTATCAATACTGGATAAGGAAGAAGTACGAATTAAATTAGAAAAACAATTTCCAACAGAAAATATGGAATGCATGAAACTGCTTACAGAAATTTGCGATAATATAAGGAAAGTTGAAACTCTTTCAAAAGTAGATAAAGTGTTTTTAGTTCTACTCTATCAACTTGGTTTGTTTTTATTTTCGGAGCCCGCTCACGTAAAAATGGCAACAAGTTCGATAAAAGAGTTAAAAAGTTGCTATGAACATTACATAAAGGGAATTAAAAAAAAGAAAATGATACCATCCGGTGATGAACCAGAATGGGTGGAAGTATTAGTTGAGGTTTTGTTATCTATTTTATCGATTGAATCTAGTGTACTGCGTTCAGTTGTTCAATGTGTGTTTAGACTTCTTTGGGAGTACTTGACACCTTCAGCTATTGGTCAAATTATGTCAGTTTTAGACCCAGAAAGTGAGTCGAATTTACTCACGGTAGATAGTGAGTCAGAAGATGATAATGCGGAAGATGACGCAGAAAATGAAAACAGTCAAAGTGGCCAAGACTCTGATAATGATGAAAATGAGGCCCCAGGTAAGAAGAAACAAAATAATGATGACAGTGACCTAAGTGATAGCAGTTTAGAAGAAGATGACGATGAGAATATGAAAATACCTGATCAGCTTAGGATTGCTGTTCAAAAAGCTCTAGGAACATTAGCAGATACAGATACTGAAAGTATTGATGCTGATATGATAGATGAAGAAGAAGGCAAAAAACTTGATGATGCTCTCGCCGAAGCTTTTAGGCAATTTCATCAAGGAAAAAATAAAAATTCGAAGAAAGAACGTAAAAATAAAAAGTCTTTGTCTGATTTTAGGATCAGAGTCTTAGATTTGGTTGACATTTATTTAGAAAAGGATCCTGCAATGGATATTTGTCTCGGGATGATTGCTCCTCTTACTAGTTGTCTTGAGTATTGCATTCAAGACAGCCAATTTAGTGAATTAGAAAACAGATTGAGAAAAACTATTAAAAACCTAACGAAAGTCAGAAAGTTTGCGAGCGAGGACAACCATTCTGTTACCATTGACATATTGTGCGATTACTTGAATGCTACAATTGCTAAGGGAGCTAGATCGCATTTTATGTATCAAGCTTTGGGCGATGTTATCACATTCTTCGCTACGTTTATTATTTATTGCTCACAAAAAATTTGCAAACCGACGAAAATGAAAAAGTCATCGCCCTTGGTACAAGTATTTATAGATGCCTTGGAACGTTTTTTTTCAAACCGTAATTGTATGCTACCAATAATATTTTTTCACAACATCATGCATACTGAATGGGAAGGCAACTTACATCTAATACCAATAATAATTGACAATGTATTTAATAAGAATGTGAGGCAATATAGAAGAAACGAAGGCCTCGAATTAATAGTAGGATTCTACCGAGACTTGAATCGATTTAAGCCTTCAACACCTAATGCCATTGACAGACTACAAAAAATTGAATCAAAGTTGGAAGATTCAATAAATAGTACATTAGGTGCAGATACAGAATTTGAAGTTAAACCGAATTTTATTACAACATTAAAAAAGCTATTGAATGTCATAAAAGCTTTTCATGAATCATGTAACATTAACACAAATCTCAAATTCGATCAATTGCTAAATGTGTTACAAACAGTGAAATGCACCGTCAAGGCTAAAAACAAAAACTCATTAAATGTAGAACAAGCACCTAATAATAAATCTAAAATAAAAAAGAAAAAAAACAAACGTAAATTGTTGCCCAATGGCAGTAATGCTTCTTACAATGAGATGAGTGCAAAGAAACCGAGAGTAACCCTTAAGGAAGAGGAGTAAAATACAAATTATAAGTAGACAATTTATAAAACTGTCAGTGGTTAAGAAATTATTAATAAAAAGAACCGTTTCGGTGATCTTATGATTAACCAAGTTGCATTTTGTAACTTAATAGTAAGGTTTTATTTGTTTCAGATTCATTTTCTCTGAAGCATCTTAATCTATCACCATCTATACAATTAAACAATTGAAAATAAAGTTTTTATTAATATGTAGGTAATTTTATTTATGACAATCAATTAACTTTATCTTTATATATTTATATTTCACTGTAAATTTCCTGCAGAATTTTATTCTTAACTTAGAATTTGACTTCCGTAACGGAACCTTCCTATATTATTATTACTAGCGACCCGCCTCGGCTTCGCACGGGTGCAGTGCTGATACTAAATACACTAAAGAAAAACTGTGAACGTTGTATATAAAAACATAGCGGCCCGCTCCGGCTTGGCATCAAAATGTGTTGCGTAGTTTAAAAGATTAAAACATACATAGGGATATATGAACAGAGAAAGATTACATAGAATGTTCCAGTTCAAGTCCTACAGCTGGCCCTGATGTCACGTTAGTGGGTGAAGTCTTAAATGCTACATTTCAGATTACAGCATAATTAGTGTGAAATTATAAGAAACTCGGCAAAACGCAGTCTAGCTATATTATTACAAATATATAAAGTTTTATTATAGGGGATGCCGTACGACATTTTTCTTGGGAATCCGTTCGTTTACGTTTTTTTTATGTTTTTAAATAGATTCGTAATTTGTCCATATTAAAATAAAAAAAATATATATTTAATTTTTTAGAATATTTTATAGGTATTTGACTAGTTTTGGGCCGCTTTGGTCATTAGATACACAATAATGGACGAAATAGCAATTTTATTTAAAGAGCTGCAAAAATATCGTTTTGTTGTATATGTTATATTGCGATGTATAGAAACGGAAGGTTCCTTGCAGCCGTACTATGAATTTTGTTTTAAAGCATCGCCATGGACCGCTGCACCACATATTCCGTAATATGACGTAAGGTCATCAGTCAATACTCTAATGCAGGTGCTCAAAATCTAACATGAAATAATTCGTTTGGCTAGTCAATGCTAGATGTTACGACTTTGTATAATTGATATTTTATCGATATACTACCATATTGCATACGAGAAGCTATGAAAGACGTCATTACAGGAGTTAAAGAAACTATTTTAAGGAAATAGCCAACAAAGCACCAGGCGGCCCAGGTTGACTCAGGTAAGAAGGTGATACCTAGGCTAGGCATACTTTACCGAAAGATAATAATATGTCTAAAAATGTATGACTCATTGGGCATAGTTTCTCCTCAAATCCGAGGAGATCTAGAGCATACTTCACTATGCAGCTTTAACATAAATTGTTGTGAATATTAGTTGCAAACTCAAGTTTTAGAGGTTTTTATGATTCCCTTAAGTCTTCGTCATGACTAAATGACTGCTTAACGACAGCAATCGGGATCGACTAATTTATGGGCCGTTCAAAGAACGGAAGTGCTCAAAATTTGCACTAGCGGTTACACATCCAAGAATCGATCGCGCCCGCCTTTGCTTAACTTGGTCGAATACTTACGATGCTATGAGTGGGGTTTGAACAGTCAAACAGTTTCTAGTATGCCGGCATGGAACTAGGTTCGAAATACCGTTTCATTTCAGCTAACTAACTCGTCTTAATAGGACTAACAATTGTAGTGAGTAACATGTAAGAAAAACATCGAAAAGCCATATAGAAAAAGAACTGGTAATCATTAGGAAAGTACGATACTCGAATGGTGACCACGTCCCAGATTCGAATCCGCTGAATTAAAAAGGCTCAGACATAAACAAGTGGATATCCATAGACTGATGAATATGATATTATATATTATAATAGATATAATTTCAAGTCAGATCGTATTAAAATTCCTTGGATTGGAATATTTATTCCAATATATTTTTTTTCCTTTATATTTTTTTCTTTTCTATGAGAGATATCTAAAGTTTAATATTTCAGTCTTTCACTACACTGAAGGTTTTGCCGTAGCTTATGTGAATAGAACTTAATGCTATTGTACGGGACCCGTCCGTGTGTATTAAATTTCTCGCCTTATACTTTAAGCGCACAGAATAACTTCTGTTTCTATTTTGTACTTGCACAGAGTAATTAACATGTTTTAAGTGTCATAAACATGTCACAAAACATTTTGTGAATACAAATATATTATTATGGAAACTATATAAATAAAACTTTATGTGTAAATAATTTAAAATCCTTGATTTGAGGTTTAATTCACGGTTTAAATAATAAAGTTGCATTAATCTGATATGGTAACATTGTAATACAGTACCGGAAACAAGCAGCAGCTCATATGTTTCACAACCTGCTCAAAACTCAGCCAGCCATCTTTTGTGGAAAATCATTTGTTTCGTGTCGTCAGGGTAAATTTCATAATTGTAATTAATGTCAGAGCCACAGTCTTCGCTTTTATTAAAAAAGCAACTAGCAGGTAATATCCTTTTTATAAATTTAAAAAAATGTGTCATGTACCGCAGTATGCGCGTCAGGCGACATGGGTATTCGTGCAATCATTGACCTCAGCGGGTCCTATTTTAGAGATTATTGTTGGGTCATTCCAAAAAATATTTTAATATAATAGTATTAGTCACTATCTATTGGTTTCGTTTCACATGTGGTAATGTATATATAAAATCAATATCAACCTCTATGGCACAAAAGTTTCATTGCCGAAGTAAAACTACATCTCAATTCAAAAAACGTTTACGTCGTGATAAAAATTTACTACTCGGTTAACATTTTATTATTAATGCATTGGTTACTGTAGTATTACGTACAATCGTTTTCAGAATTGAACAAAAATCCAGTGGAAGGCTTTTCTGCTGGGTTAATAGACGACAATGACATATACAGGTGGGAAGTGCTCATCATTGGTCCTCCAGATACATTGTAGTAAGTTTCTTTTCGTATTACTATTTCAATATCCATAGGTACCGGCCAAAATTGCATTTTTTTGTATAAAAAAAGTTGTAGACGAAATGTATTCTGTTTATTGCATTCAATCACAATTTGGCTATATACGAAATAATTGTAGAAGTATATCTATGTTGTCTTTTCTAAATTTATTTATTTTTGGTTTGAAGAGATTGGTCCATAATGAAACAAATTTAATAAAGCCTTTGGTATATGCTCTGAAGTGTTGACATTATATTTGTGACTAGTTTTATATAGTACTGACATGAATGCCATTGGTCATTTGATAGCATTAGAGGTTAGCATTGGCATGCAGATGGATAAATTACCATAATAACTGTTATATAGACTACTAAACTGATACTCAAATGGAATATCAGTGTCAAATTCAACTTTTGTACATATTTTTAAGAGATGTGTCATATTTTCTATGTGGGTTACTATTTTATTATTTAACATGCCAATTTTTATGAGGCATATTCATTTCAGCTGACCAGCCCGACTAGACATAACGCTTTTTACTTTCATGCTCACATTTGGAAAATGTATGGCAAATGATATTATTTTTCTGCACCAAATGACATTGTCATACATTTCTGGAACTTGAGCATGAACAGGATATCATTTTGTTTAAACCCTTTAATCATTTTCATTACTTTGTAATTTGTGTATCTTAGATAGTAAATTATTTAGTAAGTTGTATTAACACTACTTCACCACTTATTATAAAACAATGTTCTCTGCTACATCTATCTGAAAGCTCTAAACTCAAAAATTACCAAGCATATTTACTATTTTGTCCATTATAAATTTCTAGTATTTTCTTTTAGGTTTTATATTATAATGAAGGTTTTGAAAAATTGTTCCTACTCAGTTTTACATTTTAACATTGTTTTAAGTGTATAAAAATATTATTATTTACTTATTGATATATACTATAACTTAACAATATGAGGTTTCTTTCCATAGAGTAGTTTCATCTTCCTCAATAATTTTTTTAGATTGCTGTATTATATTGTGATTCGGGTATCAAAGGTGCTGAATAATTATAGCTCTCAAGTTGTAGGCAGAAATACCTTCTCCATTTAAATGATTCAACAAAAGTGTCTGTTTGTGTTAAAAATAATATTTTTTTTCTACCAATCCATACAGGATTAATGATCTTCAATTTTGAATAAATAATTATTAGAATCTTTACTTTTATTTTACAGTGAAGGTGGATTCTTTAAGGCTCATTTATATTTTCCAAAGGAATATCCTTTGAGGCCACCACGAATGAAATTTGTTACTGAAATATGGCATCCAAATAGTAAGTACACTTTCAATAATGACATTATAATTTCAACATATTTTTAATGTAAATATCTGAGAAACAAGCAGGCAAAACATTTTATGGTAAGTAGTCATTGTTGCCTTAAGGCCCTCCATAATACCATAGACATAACCAATTCATTGCCAGCAAAGAAGAAAAGAACAGTCGACTCTCAAACCCTATCTGGAACAGTGATAAATTATTTGACAGCCAACAAGCAAAATAGTAGTAGCTAATGAGGCTTTATGTAAGGACGATAATTATTTTGATATTTACATAATAATAACATTGACACTAACATCCTTATGCAAAGCTGTAAGATGGATCAGCTTTCAACTTCAGAGATGAATGATGATGATGATGTGGTAGGCCACACCTTAGTCTCTTGGCATAGGGTTGGGATCAGTATTCTAGGTTGCCTCAATATGTAGACTATCCAATTACATCACTGTACAGATCATTTGCACAATACAGGTTGTAGTCAAGCATTGCAAACTAACGGTATGGTTGTAATGTTAATAGGTATCATTGACATGCTGAACATTTTTTAAACTGGGATTTGGCTGTAGGTTATAGTATAATGGTAAAGATATAACATAATAGTATTTTATATAGCTAGTGAATTTCATATGAATTTTGTGTGACCCTGCTATCTGCAATTCAGGGATATTGTCAGATTATGAGTGTGTTATAGGATTATTTCATAATTAATTTTTTAACACCCACTTATTATTCTGTACAAAATGATCCATAAGGAGTGTTGGTATTGTTGAAAATGTAATTGTAAATTTAATATAGTTATTAAGTCACTTTGGGTGTTAAACTATTAAAGTTTATCTAAAATCTTTTTAAGAAAAATATGCTGAATGTAATTGATAATGTATTAAAAAAATTTCAGTTGAAAAAAATGGTGATGTGTGCATATCAATATTACATGAACCTGGAGATGACAAATGGGGTTATGAAAAGGCATCTGAGAGATGGTTACCAGTCCACACTGTAGAGACTATACTTATAAGTGTAATCTCCATGCTGGCGGATCCAAATGATGAAAGCCCTGCAAATGTGGATGCAGCAGTAAGTCTATTTTTACTTAGAACATAATTTAAATGTTATATATAAAATAAATATTATATAGGCCATTACCTAGAAGGTAGAATTTTTGAGAAACTATTAACTTAGTATAGCCTCTATTTTATGATAATGGCTTCACTCCATTGCATTTTCATATTGCTTAGTGATGATTGCTCTCAAGCAGATAACACTAAATGAATTTCTGTTCATGGTCATGCTGCAAAAATATATGATAAGTGACATTTTCTAAATGTCAATTTCATATATTTCCTGTGAGGGTGAGCAGAAATCTTTTGAGGGTCAGAATCAATTTTTATTTAGTGCTTATAAATCGTTTTTTTTTTTATATATTTGGTGATGTGTAAAACTAAGAGTAGGATCAGATCACAGATAAGTAACTCTATTCTACAAGGATCATAATTGGATAGGTAATTGACAATCTTACTATGGAATATTTTTTACTTTACTCACTCCCAGTCATATAAATGTAAGTAACCCTTACTTTCCTTCAATGTTGTGACAATGTTAATTGTTGATTATCTTAATTGTTGATTATCTTAATTGTCTTTTTTTGTTTATGGCTATAATTTCTTAATTTAATGGATCTCTTTGGTTAATTTGTTTTATATTTCTTGAAATAGTATTTTCTCATGTAATGAATTCATAATTTTCGTTCAATAATATTGTAAGATAAAAAGCAACAATTATTGGTAATTTTTAGTTGTCCAATATCTTCCAACCAAATTGTAAAACTAGTTACCCTTTTTGAAAAAGATATCATGAATAACGTTTGGAAATTTAGAAAACTTCATTTAAAGTGAGCATTTCATGAAGTTCTCAATTTCACAATATAAGAGTGCTACAACATTTTAGAAAAGTATCAATTTCACAATTGGACTTCAGATTTCAATGATAATTATATCATAATTAAATCCATTCTCTTTTTTCCCGTCACTTCAATATATTAATAGTTACAATTAAAATTATGATTTTGTAATAGCATTTGACTATTTAGTTTTTGTATAAGCTGATACTAATGTAGCAACATCTATAAATTTTTTCTCATTATTAACTCCTTTAGAGAATGTATTTTAAAATCTTATTAGTACAATTCTGCACTTAGGAACCCCTGTACAAAATTTCATACTTCTAGGTCTACTGGTTTAGCTTCTCTTTTAGCTTTATATTAAGTAAATTGAGAAATAATGTTTATTTTGCAGTTTCTTTTTTTTCTCTGTGTACAATACACCATATTATGCATCAGGTGTACTAATAATTTTATTGTGGTTTTTTATATTCACAGAAGGAATGGAGAGACCGATATTCGGATTTCAAAAAGAAAGTGGCCAGATGTGTTAGGAAAAGTCAAGAAGATTGTTTCTAGAAAGGAATGATAAGTTTATAGCAGAGTATTATTTCTGGAAAAGGGCCATGGCACCATGATTACACCATACTGGGATAGAATTAATTTGCATTTATTGCACACCCAACTGCTCACACTTGTACCAATACTTGGTTCGACAGTTGTAGATGTGTGCTCATTATGTTTCTTTTTACAGAAGGAATGGAGAGAATCATATTCGGAGTTTAAAAGAAAAGTTGCACAGTGTGTAAGAAAGAGCCAAGAGGATTGTTGTTAGTTAACAGTGCCCTTTTTCATTGGTTGTTTTTTTTCGGCAAGTGAGTGTTTTGGTGATGCAGTTAAAGCGTCATTTGCGAGCAGGCCACACCCTTCACATAGTGCGCGCCCACCCACCTGGGCCAGAGACAATATTGAAATGATTTAAAAATAATACTTATTGTAATTAAATGGTATCGCTGCCGTATTATATAAATAAATTAAAAGTAGAATTCAAGGTCTTTTTCATCTTTTTTAAGACATGTTAGCTAGCTATTGTTATGATAATGAAATGTGTATGATAATTTTTATAGAAAAATAAATCTGCATTTGATCTTTTTCCTTGTTTAATTCTAGTTTGATCTCTTTTGTAGTGGAACCAAATCTGAAATGTATTTAACTTATATTTATTACTTATCGGAAATGTATAATAGTAATTAAATAGACGAATCCGTTTTTTGAATTGTAAAAAGGTTAAAGAATAATCACTTGTATCAGTGTAAAATGTTAGTTACCGAGCGTTATAAACCTTGAGAGCGAATAGTAATGTTGGAACAAAACTGTTTAATGTAACACAAATAAAATATGTTAATTGTAACTAAGTTTAATTGAATAAATGCAAATTTTTGTATACTTGTATATCGTTGAACCTTGCCCATTAATTGCACTTAATATAAATAGAGCACAGTTAAAGTAAATCAGTTGTACGTATGATTTAAGTGAAACAATGTTTAAATATGGCAATATTGCGCAGCGTGTCCATTGCTTTTAGTCCCAATCAGCTTTTAATTTTCAGAAAGAATAACCAATTTTTAGGAATTGTTATTCTCGCTGTATTAACCGTAAGTAAATAGATGATAGAAAAATAATTTTACGGAAATTTGCTTTTTACTTGTATGTGTAGATATAAAACCGTAATTTATTTTTATTATGTATTGTAATATTTGGCCATAGATATTTTGGATTGATTTTGTAGTAAATATGCTAACTTAAAAAGTCAGTAAGTATATCAATTAATTAATTCTTCACCTCATGGTATTTCTGATAATAAGCTTGATTTATGATACCCTTGTCAAAATACACAACGAAGCATTAATTTGTGTCGCGTGTACCATATTTACCTATGTATATTTTTATTATAAAATCATAATGCAGTGATAATGGTATTTTATTGTCTACAATGCCCATCAATATGTACTTAGTTTTTATAGAGTTACAATTTTGTAGTAATCATGAAATAATATTAAATCATACAAATATATCTCACTTAACATAGGATGTGTCAAAAAAAATAAATTCATTTGTTTCAATTTATTTAAAATCAATGATCATTCAATAGTGACATACTATCATTACAAATGGAAACATTATCTGATTTATATTATTGTTCAATTAATAAGTTAAATCTAAGATATGCTTC
>DWPA01000074.1:0-36634 GCA_018251375.1 Calpodes ethlius
GAACTCTCGGGTGTGCAGGTTTCCTCACGATGTTTTCCTTTACCGAGGCAAGTGATAATTAACTAGTAAAAAATATTTATTGAATATAAACTTGAACTTAATTTTTACATCATCGAAGGAAATATTTATCTTCTTAATAATCAATACATTTATAATAATGATATTAATGTTCGGAAATGCTTTCAATTAATCATAATATCATCGGCACTGTAATTAACGCTACGTATCATTAAAAAAGAAAACGATTTCAATGAATCAACGGTTCTTATTAACACATAAATTACAGAACTACAACATAATGTCACAAAGTTAACAGATAACATGATGACCTTTGGGTTATTTTTTTCAATTTCTTTCCCCGGATAAGATAATTATAATTTATGTTACTGCATCGTACAGTCATTTTAAAATAGTTAAAGCAATTCATCGTCAGAATCATTATATATATTTCAAGATATCCAGATATTAGTAATATTGATCATATTATTTGATTTCTCTATCTATCAGCCTTCGAATGTCCACTGTTAGAGATGGGCTTCCCCTAATTTGTACCACTCATACCGGTCTTAATTGATTTATTCGATTATTATTTATTTATTCGTTCTCTCTACTTAAATATAATAACGTTCTAATACAAAAAAGAATAGAATAACGTGACACTAGTATAGTCAGCATGAATATAAATTTTATCTTTATCATTGGTATAGGCAAATTTCACATCTACAAATTTTGCCTACAAGTCGCCCTTCGGTGTCTTATCGGGTGACGTTGCCTTCAAAATATGGAAGGGACATAAAACAGGGTAGGCACCGCAGTAATAAAAAGATTGGAACTGATTTGTCATTCAGAGATGCTCCGTAGTGGCACGTCGGGAGTCGGACGTTGTAACGCACGAGATCCCTGTCCCCGCAGTACGCGTCGTGAATACTCGATCTTATTTGATTTCCGATTTTAAGTTTACTCTGACTCCCTCTTGCCTGTCTAGTGTCGTAAAAATTGAGTAATAGTTTGTCTAAAACAGCTTCGTGCTACTACTACTTCTTTATATTGAAAGTATTTTGAGATATATAAGTACTAACACTTTACTTTGAAGTATATTAGGAACACGATTTGAATCCTGCTAAGTTGAATATGTTAGGTGCTCACAAGCAAAGAAACTCTTATCAAATTTTGTATCGAATACTTTGGATCTAGTTCTATAATATGAGTCCTGGGTAGATCTAGCTTTCGTAATACAAGACTATATAGCCTCAAAAGTGCATTGTCTAATTATCCAGCATCGTCATTATTAAAACAGCCTTACGATTTGCCTCTGTGATCATCGTTTATCTATTTGGTAATTTAACTTAACATTTACCCACGAGGGTCAAGCTCAATGAAACGCAACTAATTGCAAAAAAATATAAACTTTTATTAACTTGAAATACATTACTTCAATCTTAAGTTTACCGAGAAATATGGGTCCTTATTGTACATTGGTTATATACATACGACTGGCTACACTTACCTCAGTTCCCTTTCAGTGATATTTCTAAAACGCCATCTGATTTTATTGCTGTTGCAAATCTTCTATCGTGTTCTGTAAATGTACGTTTCGTCTAAATATTTATGCTAGTTTAAAAACTTGAGCAATTCAGGGTCGGGAGAATGTCGAATACTCGTGAAGATTGATTCGTCTGTCAGAAGGGGAAAATTAAGGCTTCAGAGCAATATTTTAAATTTATTTGCGTTTGCGATGCAAATTATGAAATAGAGCTGGGGAGAGCGGTTTTTTCTTATTTCCTTCCCTTTAATCGAATAGGGGAGTCTATTGTTAATACTCCGAGGGAAACTGTTTGCTTTTTTTGCTGCATGTTGAATTATTATGCAATTATCGATGCTCTGTCGTCTTTTCTTTGAAAGTTCATTGGAATTCCTTTGGAGTATCGAGTATTTTGACTGCTAATTCGAGATACTGTGGCATTTTTTGTCGCAAACGATATATTTTCAATTCGATTTAATTTGCATCAATAAGATTTCTATCGAAATTATCAATTTAATATTATATTATTCCAAACAATATAATATTTAAAGCCATTATTTCTCACGCACAAGCGCCATATTTCTAATAATAAGCCAAAGTAACAAAAACTAATCTAACTCGAACACTCGTAAAGATAGGTGTACCCCATGGGACGTTACACTGCTTAGAAGCTTTTACAACTGTGTCGAACTGAGCCCTTCGATAAATTTACTTGGGTCGCCACTAGGGCTGACCAGTGCCGTTCGGTGCGACAAAGTTCTATGTACGAAATGGACTCCGGACTGTGCCATATTGGCCCTTCAATTAAAATTGACCGGATTAGTTATTATTATCGGTCTACTTCTACAGATTGAGTCCTTAATTGAATTTCGTTGTATGATGTGTTATATAAAATTATACTTTCATATTAACTATCGCTGGTCGTAAATTCATGACGATGTTGGAAGTAGTAGCCATTACCTAGAGCTCTCTTGAGGATCTGTATTTCTGTTAGCTTTTAACTTTTTGTATCGCGAAGACATTTGGCTATGAAACGATTTGTTTAACTTTTAACCGTGTCTGCCCAGTACACGGTTTTACTTCAAGACCGTTTATTTTACCCTAAACTATAAGATTACTGTTAAACTTTCACTACGGATTGGTTGCCTCAGTATGAGCTTATTTCACGGTGCTTTATTTTTGAACTGGTGATTAATTCTACAAAATTAATCACTACCTATCGCAGTATCTAGAAAGACGTATACATTGTAGTTAATAAATTAAATTGAGTTATCTGCAAAGGCAACAAAGGGTGAACTCGCGCCCGTATCGGAGAACCGATCGCTGACCTCGCGTCTGTAGTAACCTTTGACGTCGCTTCACTTCACTCGATAACTCTCCGGAAACTTCCTGAACCTTCCTAAGCAGCTTTGAATAAGTGTCACTATATCGTGATTAGACAGAACAGCGTGCTTTACCTAGTTTTCGTTCATGGACAGTACTTAGTGAAGTTAGCGGTGCATAGCTCAGAGCGCTATAAAGAAATATTAAAGTGTTATGTTCGTGAGCATAAGATAATCCTTACTTAGGGTATTAAAGAACTTTTATGCAGCAATAATAATAACAATACAATTTGACAAAAAATGTTCCCTTTCTGCTGTATTTCTTATCAATAATGACATCATATTATTGAAAATTTTGTATGTGAATACAGTTATAAACATCATTAAGTTCAATAAGACAATTTTAACTAACTTGTCAATGCTGTGTTAACTACATTTAAAACATTACACGATTTCTCGTCATTTCTATTGTGATTCTTTGTTAAATAATAACAAAAAATATCAACAATATTATATTAATTATAAAAGTACCATCAAATTAACATAGATAAAGAGGAAATAACTAGTTTTATATGATATAGTATTATAGATGTGAGATAGAGAACATTTGGCATGCCGCGTAGATTTACAGTAGGAACACAAGCAAATTGGGTCGAAGTAATAAAATCTGACTAAGGGAATGAAGAAGCGAAACCACATCTACTTATTTTTCTCAGCTTGACAGGCAAAATGTTAGTTTTGGAAGAATAACAAAACAACACATCTAAGCTTGTTTATATAAACGAATGCTTCAAATATACTTTATAATTGAATTGGCTTTCGCCCGTGGCACAGTAGTGTTACGAAATGTTTTTTTTTTTACTTTGAAACTATATTTTAATGTATTTGTTTAATTTCACCACACAATAAATAAACACATTTATATAAACCAGGTTGCCTATGTTTACTTTTGACACTGACTATACGTGCTGAGCTAAATGCATATCTTATTATGTATTAATTAAGTGAACTAACAATTATCTACATCTAAAAGCTTTATAGCCTTATGCCTTTAGACCGATCAACCATATTAAGGACATAGATTCGCCAAACAGTGGAGAAGAACTTATGTTCACTTCTACTCGAACTTCAGAGATATATATTTTCATAATATCATATATGTATATATACATATATATATATAATATTATAAGGATTTCAGGTCATGGGTCGGTGTGAATTTAAAGTTTTAATTAAATACATTTTTAATGTGAAGAAGTGTCCGATTCATCCCGAGGGATTTTTTTTCCAGTAAATTATGATTATCTAGGAAAATCGGCAAATTTTATTTATTCCGTTAAACTGTCTCATTTGGTCAAATATATGAACGGACCAAATGAAGATGGCCCACGGAAATATTTAATCGGTATAAAATATATATTATTCTCTAATTCTGGACATGGTTTGCCCTTGTGCAATTTTTCATATTAATCTAAACAACGGTTAGTACGTTATTCTCGTACATACCCAAACATATCACAGGACAAATGTCTCGACATATATTGAAACTTTTTTCCAACAATTATTTTGAACTGTAATATAATCTAATTTTCGGGAATATGCTCTCATTTTCACGAACCAGATATTCATAATAATAGCCATACATTATTTGCATTATTTCTGTGAAGTACTGAACAATTGCTGCCGGCTACAAATTCTTACTGTAGCCTTTCGGAATTAGGTTTCAATAAACGTAATATTCCAAATTAATTCCGAAATCTGGAATGTTTGTATCATTCTTCTTAATATTAATAATAACAAAATATCTGCCAAAATATTCACGAACAATCTCTGGCTTCATTTAAAACGATCTCTCTAAATTTGCACTTTTGGTAGGCAGGTCGTGTCGTCACAACGATTTTTATACAGTCCTCGGCAGAAGCTTCAGTGGCGATGCTTTTCTATTAATTGGTTGTGGCATTACATGATTACCCTATGAACATCCTGCTAGACACTTAATAGCATAAATACATCCAGTAGCTAATATTCATCAGTTGTCGTTGCGGATGACAATATCTCTTTGGCGCCAAATTCTTTTGTAACGGAGATATTAGTAGGGCGCGCAGTTCAGGATATACGAACACCACATTTCCAAGGCATCAATTTTACGTCGATCTTGAAACTGACTCATCCATATTTCTCCAACAACCACACTGGACACTAGTAACAGATCTAGACAGGAAACAGTTTAGAGACTGTATATTTCATTTCATTACGTCTATTTCAAAGCGTATACCGTTAGATGTTATTATTATAAATATAAACAATAGCAAAAAAGAAAATATATAGGAAAGTGAGGAAACATCTTGACATTTAGATTGTGGAATGTTTAAAACATCCCATTATACTCGTGGATCAATCCTTAACACAAATTACAACATAATTTCGCTCGACTGCAAAGTTCGTGACGAGCGGGCTGCCGATATGGGTTGTAATTGCGTGGTACACGACGCGTCGTGAAAGTCTGACAATGGAGAAACGTTGTGATCCTGTTTAGGGAATTTCATCCACATTATCTTAAACGCTCTTATAAGTGATCTTTGTCATGTCTAAAATGATCAACATAACAATATTGGTACAGATCTTTGCAAATCAAATACTTAATTTAATTAGTTCACGTATCTTAAGTTAGGTTTTAAGGCAGGCAGGTAGTTACTGACAACCGAGCGTTGACATATTTAGTCAGTATTACGATGCAATACACGTAAAAGCGTATCGTAAATATATTTTTAAGTATTTTCTCTGCTTTGTATCCTTTACTTACAAGATTACATGTCAGATTAAAGTTAGCATACATGGTTTATAAATCTAACTTATCCTTACTTATAAAACGTTATGAAGAACCCAATCATTTCTAACATTTCTTGTCACGTTTGTATTTTCTTTGCCTCAAATTGCCACATAATTTCCCTTCCGTCTAGATCGTGTTCTATTCTGAAACAAGCGTTACTCCCAGGTCGTGAGGCGTCATTCCGGTACCTGCAATTTGAATCATCTTTAGTCTGATGAATTCTCGCCATTTCTGGAAGACATTAAACGTTGACCATATTTAGAAGGAAATAAGACTCAATACTCGATACACAAAGGGTCAATATAGGATGGAACAATTAGTAGGGCAAGTTATTGTTGCCGAGGTGTTTAGAACTTAAACAGCGTTAATGATGTGAAGTGTGATCTGTGTTGTGAAATGCGTGTGAAATTTGATTTCTGGCAGTTCGTTAGTTTTAAGAACACACGCAATTATCTACACACTTTTAGGGTATAAGTTCATAGTGAACCATACTCGACTAAAGACGAGCGTATACCGCGAAGTTCCTACAGAGATTAGTATTCTCTTGTATGGTCGTAGGATTCCTCTCGGCTAGAAACTAGCAAACATACACATCTTAAAATCGACCATGAAAAAGTAAAATTTTTCAATCACCTCAGTAACCCAATAACGACACAATATCAAGATAAAATTAAAGTACCTTTGAAAGCACAGAAATGATTCCATCATCTGACCGCGCTTATTAATTTTTCTATCACTGATCGGACACTCCCATTAGGGACAAGAGCAGTATCCATTGATAGTTATGTAAAGTAATCAGGGGCGATCACTTATCTACCGTCTATCTCGGCGTCGTCAACGGCGCGTTAAATGTACCGATAGCCGCTTGAACACCGCATTAGTGCCAATGCAATGTTTTGCTCCGCTGCACGCACTGCGCAGTCGATGGGCCGTGAATTTCATTATGAAGTATTTCAATACATGTGTTACCAATTAAGTTATTACTTTGATATTTGTATTTTACGCTCCAATTACGTAAATTGAGTGTTAATATTAAAAGGGATAAATGTAATGAAATATAACATTTTCTTCCGTTTGCATATCAATAAATCTGTGATAACGTATATTTTATTGACCCAAAAATACTTGTGAAAGCCGACGTGGAATAAATTTCATTTCAATGCCTGGTTAGGGTTTTGTGACCAATCCAGCTTATAAACAATTCACAGAGTCATTAGTAATTCTAAGGGTGCGATATATGAACTCCTAAAAAGTATGTGTGAAGCAAAAACACTGGGTACGCGACAAAATCTGCAAATAAAAGTTGACCTCGTTCTGACAAACTGTTCAAAGGCCTATCCAAACTGAGGACTCGATTATAATCGAAAGATCGCTTGTTATCCAAAAAATGCCGAATACCCTCCCGTAGTTGTTCACTTAAAACAGGGCACTTTTACACCATCCATCTTATTTTCATAAAATCCACAGGATTTTCTTTACAACTCCGTCCCTCAACCACTTAGCCTTTTGATAAAAGATCTCGCGTTGTAAATAACCGAATTTTCATACAAACGGCGCACAATTAGCCCTCCCCACACACTCCGGACCCATACCGCTATAGACAAATTATGTGTATATCCCGCGTTCCTTTTTCCACACTTGGAAGCCATAACAAATGGCCTCGTGTACTCACCTGTGTTGGAAATTTCGTTGAAAACTTTTGGATGGCATTATAAAGATTTTATACGAGTTGGGATAGGTAGCAGTTCGTCTATTGTGTTGCTGTTGTCTTGACATGAAAGCTCATGAAAGTAATTTTATTAAGTGCAATGGCGTCAACTTCGCTCCATGAAGTAATTAACAAGCGAGACATTCCGAACATTATTTTACAGGTGTCACATTATTTGAGACTAGTAGATTTCTACCACGCTTCTTAATTGCTAACCTTATATTGGACACATATACCTCGTCATAAGTAAAACAAAGCTGCGACAAAAAGGATTAAGGATCCCCGATGCTGACCAAGTGTACAGTTTGTAAACTATCCAAAAGTACTAAATTTCCTGACAATCCCATTCCAAACTGTTTGTACCGATTTATTTTTATTAATACAAATATTTCTCAATTTGAACAAATACATTTTCTCGTTAAAATACATTTTCCGTTGAAATGTTGTACCCGGAGAGTATTTTCAAGAGAACTACAACAAAATTCTTTGTTATTACATTGTCTGTTAGTACAGATGCTCCGTGATGTATTGTGATGGATGGCGCGTTGCAAACGAAATTGATGGCAGAAATATTAATTAATCTCTGTTATGTGCAAAGTGTATAATTTGTTCCACGTGCTCGTATTGTTCGGTTAGCTCCGGTGAGCGGTGGTGTAGCTTTTGGTTATTGTTTGTTTTAGTGTTAGTTCACAGTGTATTCATAGCGGCATTCATTAATTAATAAGCAACATACTTTCATAATATTCGTTAATTTCGAGGAAATAATATCATGCAGGTGATTGATGTAGCCTTACATGTAGAATGAGCTATCCTCAAGTCTTGTCTGAGTGCTATGACAAAAAGTTGGGTTAAGATATATTCTTCAAAAAAGTTCTTTCTTTCCTCATTATTTCTCATCGATTACATAGCTCCTTGCCGAAACGGTGGGAGAAGCAAAACATGATGTTCATCGGTGTCATTTTCTAACGGAGGAGTCTTCTGAAACAGTTGCATTTAGGAACCTTTAAAAATCAGTCATATTAGTATATGGTATATCATTACGACTGCAAAAGTTCAAATTAATGAAACATCTTAACGAGTGAACGAGTGAGTTAAATGAAAACATATATCATCTTTTATAATTATTATGAATGCTCTAATGCCGTTTTTAATGACAAGACACCCACGAAACATTTTTTTTCACAACAGCTTTATAAATATTCTAAACTTCCAAGATGATTCCATATAACAATAACCATTGAATATCTATTCGTAAGTTGCAGTACGTAAAGCAACGTGTTAGCATCTCAACAATCTCAACCGTTGTGTTGGTCGCAAATGTCTTCAGCGTGAACAAATTACGCAAACATCGGCCATGTTTGTCCACCTTGCGCAGCGCACATAATTAGTTAATTGCGTTGCGTACACGTAAGCCATTTGCACGTCAATCCGCTTGTTCACACGTCTTTTATCGTGGCGGTGATATTGTGGCGCTTTGTAAAGGTATGCCCAGTGGTTGCCCACGCAGGGTTTATTTTAAAAACTAATAGCTCTTCTAGTAATAATAATGGTGACCCCGCGTTTAATGTTGATCAACTTACTTAGTTAACATGCTTTTAACATATTGAAAGTATTAAAAATATTTTTTTATTGTTATAATCGTAATTAAAAATAAAACTAACACATTATTTGTTTGTAGCTCGCTAAGGAAAGTCTTCGAGTTAGATTATAATTTTGCCATTATAGCCGTGTGTTTGAACGTAATTTCATTTTTTGCAAGGTGCACTTCTTATGAGACGACTCATCGAGCCCTCACAATTAACACAGTTACACTATTACTTTAATGTTCGTGGGTTTTTAGAGACCTGGACGCATGTAATCGATGTTCTAACTCTAAATTAATTACTATGAAATTAACAAAAATGTATCGTAATCATTTTTATTGTCAGGAAACAAAGCTAAGCGTGTGAACCTTGCCCCCAAACATTCCTAACAAATCATAATTAAACCAGCCCTAAAAAGCCGAGTTTAGATTTGATTGTAGCTGATTTATTCATTCAATTAACCTCGTCATTAATCAAAATAGTTCGGGCGCGGGCACACGGCAGGCCAAGCCCTAATTGTTAACCGTTTTGCTTTCTTGTTTCAGGTAAGGATTGATCGGAGGCTCGTGGGTGACTTCAACATTCGACGTAAGTCGGTAATCTTAATATATGTCGATATTAACATGCAAACAGTCACTTTGTTAGTGATCGTTATCACGAATGTTAATTTAGTTCAGTAGAGTTCTATAAAACTCATAATGGGTCACCAAGTTTGCTAATTTCACTGAAATGTCATTTCAACACGACACAATTACAACTTTATTATCGTTGTGTTACATTTGGATAACTATTAAATAATGAGAAACGCGGGGAGTTCCCGCAAGCGATAATTAAGAAAACTTCGCCTTTACTAAATTATTATTTTCATTTTTCATGTAACAGCAGTGGACCTTCAAAGACTGATAGATAGAACTAATTTATTAATATTAGCGTCTAAGTATCATGTATCATTTTCAACTTTATTTAACACATTATTATTCTATATTTTATATACGTCTGTAAAAATATTCGTTAAAGTATATAACTAATCGATAAAAATATATTTTATGAATACACACAATAAAAATAATTCAATTGACCCATATAAAAGTCCCTATAAATCCCGAATTTAGTAGGTACAATAGGAAGATACAACGCTAACTACCCATTAACGCACTATTCTGGTCATACCGCACTAGCCAATTATGAGTACAACAACATTCCACGAGACCGCATGTTGTAGTGACCATAAAACATCAAAGAACTCCCAAGGTGGAAAACACACACGAAAAACGCTATTTTAACGACCAATTATGATGCGGTCGTACTTTCACGGCCCGATTTCTGACCTCATGTCGCCGACTTCTGAACCTTATAGTAATGGGAACAAAGGTGTCTCGATTCTGTGTTTTTAAGGAACCGGCCCCCAGTTTAAAAGGCGGCCCCGGAAGCGGCTCGTCGGTTACGTAAAATTTATATGCCGCGGGGTTGAAATCGGGGGTGTAAATTGGTTAATGCAAGGGTTCGGGGAGTACACTAGACGAGCCATAAACTGGCCCCCGCTAGGGTAGCTGTGAGCGTGGCTACATGTAGATTCAGTTGCGTGATCGCCGATTCCACTATTAAGCGGGCTCGTGTCCAGACGACCATAAAACCGAACCTGGGACTCGGAAATCAAGCCATAAAAGTTTAACTAGACGGAAATACAGCCGGGGTTTAGGCTGAAATGGTGAAATAAAATCCTTATCAAATGGTACTTCGTTTTTGAAACCTTTCCTGTTTTTGTTGAAAGGGTTATAAACAACGTCAAATTTCTTCATTTCCATATAAATATCATAGGAGTTGTTATAACGTTTTGAGGCAGGCGATTGTCATGCTTATACTAAATAAACTGGTCATAAGCTTCGAGTAAACTTAGTTCAATGGATCAGAGTAGATATTTATATGACGGACAAATGTTTGCTCCTGTATTGTCAGTGTTTGTATTTGTTTAAGTCAATGATACTCCCTTAACAGGGATCCATATTTGGTAGTGTTAGTGTGTAAACGGGCAAGCTATTTCATTTGGGAGTATTTCTTATAAAAATATGTCGCATAGAGCACATGAACAGTATTTTCATTTTTAGATTTTATTTCCTAGTTGAATAACCAAGTCAGCAATATAAAATTATTTATCATATACTAAACCTAACAAATATCAAACTTTATACATGCGATGGACAAAGGTACAAATTTAAACTCCTCCCATCTAGTACATTCGGAGAAAAACCCATTCAACTAAATCAAGAAAATAAACGTACCTACTGAAAATATTTAAGACTTTTTTATATATTATGTATAAAAAACATCCTATCACCTTTATTGAAATCAAAACTGCAACTGATATTCTTCAACTACATTACTCATGCAGTGACTTGAGATCCCTGTTCATTGTGACACACGAGCAATAAAGATCAGATCGGTCACTTTCTTCACGTTAAAACATGTAGTAACTCATAAAAAATATTCAACAGCTATTCAGTCTTCCTTAAATTTTAATTCCTAATCATGGTTTTGGATAGGACAATTACTTTACAATGTTGGGGATGAATGAAGATTAGGACACATAACTATGGGACGTTAAAATCTAATATTCTTTGAAGTGTATATATATTTGTATTTTGGCGCCACCTGTCTATAAGTAAACCTAATACGTTATAACTCCCTAGAAATACCATCCTAGTGACGGCACATACGATAGTGAATATAGACTTACGTGCCGATAAGACAGGATCGATAAAAGGTTGTAGTGTCGACGGAAGTGAACGGCTGAGCGTGGAGCGGAAGCTCTTTGTCTGCTCCCTGGATTTGAGGATAACAGGGGCGCGATTGGGCCCTATTGTGCGAATATAAACCTTATTGCGCTTATTATATTACTAGATAAGACACGTGCTAATTCAGCGGGACCCTTGCGAGATGCTCTTTTGTCGCAGCCGACTACATTGTTTGCTGGCTCATTAGTTTCTGCACGAGACACTGTTGTATTAACGCAATGAAAAACTGTCCAGCGCTTTGGCAAATGTTAAGCAAATGTATCAGCTGTCAAACTTGTTCTAACATTTCTTCTACTGCAGATATTGTAACAGTCACAAATTTATAACGCCTAAAGAGTAATTTCTTAATATAATTTCAGCCTAAAATGGAGCATAAAGAATATGTACATGTGGTAGTGTCGTGTATTTACAACCGCTGACACGCACACCAGTGTGGGAATTTGTTTTCTTTTTGATAAAGTTTAGTGGTATCTAACCGGTAATTATAAATGAGAACTTTTTTTTTCATCACATGGTATAATTTTATCTTATCTTAGTAGCCTTTAAAGACTTCCATGATTACAAATTAATTACGACTATTGCGGTTCTAAGTTATTATTTTGAATTAAAATTTGAATGAAATTACTTCTTTCCCTGCATTCAAATGCATTTTAGATACACCGACAACGTGATATACAAAAAAAAACAAAAAACACAGTAATAAAATAAAAAAACAGGATATTAATGTTGATAACAAATTTGTTGTTGCATATTATTTCGATAGAATTAAAAGTATTTTTTTCAGGCAAATGTGAAATAAAACAAACAACAATGTTAGTGTGGTTCCAAAACGGCCTATTTTTAATTAATCGTCATCCAACACACCCGCGAACTTGCCGGAACTAATTCCACGAGGGAGCCCGTTCGATTCCCGAGTTGCAGTAGATTGTCTGAATTTATATGTTAATTCCGTCCCCGAGATGAGGGAAGTCTGTTTATTATTTCTGTCTTGGACGCCCGTTGAATACTCCTCGGAATTAAAACATTCCATTTCAGATTAAGACTGCCTCAGAGACAGGAATCAACGAAATCAACTGAATTAACAACATGATCTTGACCATATTGGGATCGCAAGACCAATTCTGAGAACTAAAACAAAAAAAACCTTGTAAGAGTCTACAGCTTTCCTAACCAGAGCATTTCTGTCTTGCTCGGCAACTTGAAATTTCATATAAGGATCCTTTTTACTTCTGGTCCATTAAAATTACCCATTTATGAGTCTGACTTACTGTAAGATCGATGATGTACGCGGTCCGAAGTTAATGTGTTAGTGTTGACTTGGAGGTTATTCGGAAATTAAATTTCGTTAGTATTTACAAAATACTCGTTAGAAATAGTTCTTATGTGATTTTTAAATAAACATCGTCAAGCTTTTCCTTAAACCCTTTCAAATAGTTTTTCTATTTTTGGAATATCCCCTACTAAAGTGCTTCAGGCGTCCATAATTTTAAGTAATCCGACCTTTGTAAATACAAACTCTGATAAAGATATAAAGTTATATTTTTTATATAGTTCACAAAATGTTGTACTTTTATATCTTTCTAGCTCATTCGACAATGTAATTTAGTAAGAACTTTTACACAAAGCGATTCGATAAAGCTCTGGAGCTGAAAGACAATTCCGAACAAAAAGTTCAGGAATCTTAGTCACCGGAAACGTGGACTGAGCCGCGATCTTTGACATATCGTATTTACCTTCGCCTTCACCTATGTTTACCTTCCCCCTCACCCCGGCCCCGCCCCGTCAATTCAATACGAAATCCAATTTCTTTTACGCTACAACTTGACTCATTTTGTTTCTTCGATGAATCGAAAGTTCCTATATGAGAATTTCTATTGACTCGTGCCGATGACAGGGCTCGGAACTTTATTGAGAACGCAATGATTATTGAAAGGATTGCTTACGTCTTTATACATCGGAACGAATAGGGGAAATTTAGCGTAAATCGAAGTGTTCCCTTTTCAACAACAAATTCGCCCATTTATTTACAAGCGTATACAATAATTAAGTTGTACGGAACAATTTATATATGTTCTATTATTTTGTTAGTTGACAGTGTCGTTTATAGCTTGTTGATATCTTAAATAAATTTAGCGTCTTTTTTTCTTATTGATTTATTTACTCTACTACTTTATCTTATTAATTAAGGAATAATTCATAACTTGTAATTTTAACACTTTCTTTAGCGTGAGAAATTAATAAAGACGAATTAAATTAAAAGAAAAAGATTACAACAGTATAAAGTAACTTTCAAAGAAAAAAAAAGGAATTTGAAAAGAATGTCACAAAACTGAATGGACAGGGCTTTCGGGGTTCATATTATTAGGATTCTTGTACGGTGCAGGCAAACACAATATCTCAGATTAGGGTGGATCGGTATGTCTGTCTTCGGCAAACATAGCGTTTTGTACATAAATTGAGTTGCGGACCTTCGCTTGGATACAGGACAAACAAACCGACGCAACATTCGTTTTATTACTTAGAGCGATCGATTCTTTCATGTCTGTTATTGTTAGATGATCCAATTCGAAGACACATCTTAAAGGATGTTTTACTTAGAATGAATTATTTTGTAACGTTCTATTTTCTTTTATGAAATTAGCTTTCTACAATTATCTGTGGTCAGGTTATCTATAATAAATCTCAGACTCATGCTTGCTTGCATTATTCTTAAAAAGAATACCAAGGTTTTTTCCTGTCACGCATTAATATACAAGACGGAGACAGACTGGAGGGTATGATTTGTCTGGATATATTCTCTATACTTCCTATGTTGGCTTACGTAGCGTTGGTTACAAGGAGAATAGTCAATAAAAGCTGCAATAATATCAGATCAAACAAATACAATCACGATTATTATGACATCACTTCTTGTGCACTACTGATTGTACTCCTTGTACTGGTAAAACGCTGATGGATTCGACTCGCTCCTCCGTTCATCACCCGACCCTTTCGAACCTTAAACCAGAACTCCATACCAATATATGAATATCTGGTCCGCTGTCAGTGTTAGAGTCTATAAAAAAAAGTTCTTACTTATACACATAATAAGTATTATACATATAGTCTAAGAGGAGGATCCGTCATGTATTTACTAATTAATATCATAATAAAGAACGTCGTCTTTTTATGCACCAATTATACCAGCCTATTTTAGAATATAAACTATATAATGTCATTAAATTGTAAAGCCACATCTTAATCTGCAATATTTATATTATTGATCACGTCCCCTACAGAGCCGACAAACATATCGCAATTCTTTATCGAGCTCCTAACGAAGGCGTCGGGTGCATTCGACAGCCCCAATGGTTTGCGAGGGGGCGGGGGGTCCAAAAGATTCCCTGGCAATAGAGTGGGAGCTGACAGAACTCGTGTCCGATACAGGAGCCTGCCCCGTTACGATGAACTTCTACTAAAAACAACTTACATTTGTCCAACTCAAAATGTTTTTAAATTATTTTAGAATATAAGACCATTTCATACATAATTAGACTTTTACTGGTATCATTGAATTATTCCAGAAAGATGTTAGTTTTGGAAATGTATGTTATAGTAGTTTATAGGTATGGAAATGGGAGTTTCAAAGTCTTGAAATGTCGTATACTTTTATTGTCGTCCCTTAAGTTCCTAATAACTGTTATTAATATGTAAAGTAGACTTTCGATAAGATTTTCCGAATACCATTTGTTTCTGATAACGAAAAGGGCTACGAAAAAGTATTCAAATGAATTTAAAAGATAAAAATCTTCCGACGAAAGAAGTCGCTGCCCGAATATTATCTTACAAGGGAAGTTTTAAATAAAACGGTTGTATAGCGTAGCAAAAGAGGAAAAAACAATACAAACTTTGGCGCTGAATAAAAATAACCAAATCAGGGAACCTAATTCGTTCTTGAAATGAACATTCTAACCGAACCGAAATACCATTTATTATTAGCGACACGACTGCGATTTTTGATCAGTTCCATTTAAAAATTGATTTTTAAATCAATGAATTGTAACGTGATTTATGATTAAATATTAAACCCTGTAAAAAGTCAAAACTTGATGGTTATCTTTTTTTTAATATATAATTCAAAAGTTAAATCTTAAAGTAGAAAATAGAATTTGAGTAACAAAAGCGAATTGTCGGAGGCAAGAAGGCGGCATTATAATAAAGGCGACAATCGCACCGTATAAAACGCAAGGACGTGAGATAATCCACAGAGGCCGAAATAAAATTAAAGAAAAAAGTTGAAAAAGAGAAAAAGTTCGCTGGCAACAATGGGCGTCCCCACGACAAAACACATTGCCAGGATTAAAGGAGTTGGAGAAAGTTTCCATTGCTCCAAGGGAGATGAGGCAGACAGGAATGTCTAAGAACGGTTCAAGTTACAAAGTAAAAAGGTATACGTATAGGCTCATGTGGAGCTTGGATAGCAGGGTTTAAAATAAAAACTTTACAAACTTCGGTACAAAAATCTAAAGTTTTAGAAGTACAGTCGCTTCTAAAGGCTCACAATATGAGATACTACGTTTTAAGATATATTTTGAAGCAATTAACGAATACGAGCTACGAGTCATCTAGATTACAACGTTTAAATCAAAAGTTTTAAATGAAGGAGCACTGAAGTATGAAACTTATTTACATAAAGCGATCGTTGCAGGAAATTGAAGGTACTTTGCGTATATAAGCCCCGAAAAATAGTTCAAGTTCACCAAATGTCACGCCTCGCTGACAGTTTATGGGAAGGACAAAAGTCATTTGGTCGCAGGCGAACTGGTATCGAGGTCACCGCACACGTGAGCGTGAGTAGCTGGCTGATCGTCTGTGAAAGAACCTCTTTGTGTTGATGCCATTCTATTAGTTTTCACTACAAACCTGTTCCTCGCAGAGTTTTCTTATTGTATTATTTGAAATTAATGATTATCGCAGGCCAATTCTTCATGATGTAAGTTTTACTCATCCGAAACCAGGACAGCCTCGCTCGATTGGATCACAATTTTCGCCCTCGATAAATCCAAATCTGGCGAACGTTGACGATCTAAAACACTTAAATGTTTACCTGCAAGTATTTCGAATTGTGTACCGTCTTGACATTCTCCGGGATCCGTACTTTTCATTTGTCTTATTCCTTTTGATCGTCTGCTACTTGTTTCCGTAGTTTCTTATACGTTGTCCAAAGGAATTTCCTATTAAAAAGGACATTGGCTTTCGATACACAATTCTTTCGATTAAGTTCTTTATTTCTTTGAATGGTTGAATTTAGATTCCTTCCAATTCTTTGCTACTCTAAGCATTATTAAATACATATAACAGTTAATTACAATAAAGATTTTCCTTACTTTTGCTAGCAAATATTGAACATTTACTAATTGCCGAGTTGTTATTAAGCTGCATATTTTCCAATTACTGAATATTTTACGCTAAAAATGTCCACAAGGTGAATCGATTTGTTATGTAACAAAAATTCGTGCACGTGCAATAATGACTTAAAACGTCGTAAAAACAGATTTTATGTTTCAGCATTGACTAGTACCTTTGCCTTTAATAAACCTTGGAGTCAAAGTTCTCTGAGTGACGTAGAGTCATTAATTCCAAATTTGAAAAACGCGAGAACTGCAAGCTCTCTTAATAAATAACGGCGCTAAGAGGGTTCCTTCATTTGTACCGCTTACAGTTAAACCGTATGACCCGAGAACTGGGTTTCCTAGTCCTTTTCTTTTACTCCTCCGGCACGAGCAAACGTTGTGTGATCATTATTTCATCTTTTTAATCCGCTTTGCTAGGAGAGGAGTATTCGCAATTGTTACAGCTTCAATTATATATTTATAAAGTGCAGCTCTGTATTTTATGAGAACCGTGTTCTAAAAACGGCAATTATTTAAAAAATATATTTTTTCTCTTTAACTATAAGTATAGTATGAAAATGAAACTCGAACAAACTCGATACTCTAAAGATATATGAAATCTTCTTATGGGTCTAACCAGGGAACAGTAATTGGACAATGATTATAATTTTTGGCAGACGTTAGCCCGCGCCAACGAAATGCATAAACATCTATTCATCCCAAACATTGGACTAGAACGAAGCAAACATTTGTAATTTTAAATAACAAAATTCTTCTCACGATTCCATTAAAGAAAAATGTAGGTTACCTAAATTTTTCAAAGTAAATGAATCGTACATATATTTTACTCTCAATACTTTCATTAGGCTATTAATGGCGTAAATTTACGGAATTTCAATTTATACGAGTGTACATACCTCTAAATTTGTGTTCGTACATTTAAAAACATTATTTATCAATGTCACTTCAAATCGAGTATTCAATCGTAGACGAAAGAAAGTTGAAGCCTTTTTAAAATTTATTCCCCTGGTTCTAAGTTTAATTCGTAATCATACGGACAATGGAACAGTACAAACTATTCAAAATGAAAAATATAACAATTACATTACAATATAAAATGGAACTTTTATACAGGTAATATAATTCTTTATTATAATTGAACATTCATATCTATAAACGGGATTGGATATTATGAGAAAATAGATGACACGATAAAAAATATTCTTAGATTATACAGAACTAAATTGTTCACAAACGATTCATCTAATGAAATGAATAGTAAAAACGTGATGAGTAGCGACAATGTATCGAGTTCAATTTAATGCGGACACACCTGGCTTGTTAGATTCGACACTAACCGCCTCTCTGCATGATGGTAAGACATTGGGTCTATCATACTATGAATATTATTACTTAATCCTATTCTAAGTAAAATGGTTCAAGGGTTATTTGAACCAGTTAATTAATTTATTAACGTTTCAATCAAACATAAATTTTCATGTAGTTTTAGATAAAATATGTGGCGCTATCTGTCATTTGCAAAGTAGTTAGACAATTAATATTATATAAGATAATAATAATAATTAATAGCTTATTTAACTTGACACCAGATGGCGACTATATAAATTCCATTCATGTTATTACAGTTAATTGACCGAGCTTACATTAATATTACCGCGAGATTATAGATTATATATACATAGATATCTCAGCTTTTAACTAATTGACTTCGCGCGACGTATTGACCCTAAGCGGAGATAAGTGTACCCCTCTAACTGATATTTCTGATTAAGTATTAATTTTATCGGTGGCTGCCATCATTATTCGATTGCGAACTCTTTCTTCTTTCTTGATGGATACATCGGATGCTGTTTTGCTGGGATCTACAGACAACGGTGACCACTTACCATCAGATGCTGTTCTAACCGTTTATCGGCTTTTTAACTAAACAAAACCTCTATGATCTTAGGCGTTATAATTTATAAAACAAGTCAGAACAATGCAGCATTCGAAAAATTTAAATTTTAATTTGACAGGAGTATAGCCTCTGGCCAACAAATACAGCCCATTAATTCATAATTCCCTTTCAACATTCAAAACACTCTAATTCCAAATACTTTTAATTGAAGTGTGCAGTTTTACGGGACAGGCAAAGTTATAATTAACGGGTGTCCAATTTGCCCCGAGATAATTTAGGGTTTGACAGCGCTTAGTAAGGCTTCGGGGCAGGAGTGACCACTCGGTGTCTGTGTGAGTCGGGCAGCTTTTAGACTGAGTGTTAAATCGCTCGAGGCAGTCGACGATCGCTGAACGCTTTCATTTTTATTAAGCACATTTCAATATTAAAAGATTAAATAACGATATAACGCCACGCATTAAGCGTAACGAGTTTGACAAATTCTTATTTGCGACATTTAAAGTTTTGGAAATTTTCAATAGTTCAGGCTCTGTACCTAGCTAAAGTTGGTTTGTTTATTCATTAAAGCGTTTATTTATGCCCAGTCAGCCAGTTTTTTCGCTGCATGCAACATAACGTGAACTAGTAGACTTGCGGTTCGAAGTTCGCCCCACGCAACTAATCTAAAAAGTCTGCCGAACATTCATTAGAGCTGGAACGGGCGAAACAAAACCGCCGTCGACCATACCATTTGTCACTGCCACGGCGAGTGGAGTGCGTCCCTCGGGGCCACTTACTGGAGACATGCAAATCGCGCCCTTACAATTCTTTCGCCCCATACCATCGACTTATAAATTAACAGACCAGCGGTCACCCCAGGTGCATGAATGAGTAAAGTTGAATCTTTGCTGTTCCGATTGGAATTTAATGAGGATACGCAGCGATCGAAAGTCGGTTTCGTAGCTTAAATCCCTACTGCTCTTGTTTTTTCTGTTGTTCAACATATGACACTGCACGTCTTTGACATGTCACTGACATAGGACGTTGTACGACGACGAGGTACCTATGTAAGCATAGGGCCACACGCAGTGCAAAGTTCCATAGTAAAAACGTTTTATTTTTCACACACGAATTTTTACGTTCTTGAAATTCGAACATAAATTTCAAGTATTCAAAGTAATATAGCAATGTTTGAAATTCAATTTATTTAAAGATTAGCACTTAACTGTGCGATGCTATGTTACTTGTACTCGAATTTTAATTTATATCAAGTTCTTTGTCTTTGATATTGTTAAAAAAAACAGAGTGAGTTAGACGGGAAAACAAACAATCGTTCCTTTCTTTCTATTTAACTGTGAAACCTCATAGTATTGTTTGTGAATGCACTGGAAAAGAGTTTTGTAACGAATTTCTAAAACGTCGTTCCAATCTCAAACGTTGTATCATTAGATGTTATATTTTCTTTATGCACGTATTCTATATTCAAACCGAATATCTTTCTCTAGAATATTCTGAATAACCCGAAAGCATGGTCATGTAATGTTTGCTATTAATCCTTCTAACTACGAGGCACCCGCGGGCGCTGGATGCACATTTGGGCAATCACTCCGCTCTCAATTAAGTAATGGTTTACCCATTAAACTTGCACGTCGGTTGAATACTGAATACGTCAAAGTATAGTTGGGGACATATCTTGCTCGATATATCGCGACATTCCCTTTGCGGGCAGCCTCCGAAGTTAGGAGCTTCACCTCGAGCTATGACCGCGTGCGGCAAGTCACGGGCGATTAGCGATCTGTTTCAATTATTATCTCTATATTTCTCGATCTCGTGCACAGAATTCTATGTTGGAATTATTGATGCAACTCGATTTTTATATTTTCTATTTGAACATTAGACATTACTTTATCACTTAAGTGAAGATGGATAACTTATTTGAAAATGAAACACGAATAATGTGGATGTTTTCAAATATAATTATAATTTTAATTATTTAATTTAATAATAAAAAACCCTATTTATATATTTCTTTTCGAATAAATGAAATTATATCCTATTTACTAATTAATTAACCATAAACCTACTCTATTTAATTTAATAAGGGACTTTCTGATTTTATTTTATAAAATATCCCGGTACAAGCAATGTAGTTTTATAAGGTTTAAGAGTATAACACACTGAACTCTGAACAATAAAGGGGTACACAGAAGTATATTTCTTTAGTACAATAATGATACATGGTGACCCGCTGCCGCCGGTCCCTCGGGTCGCGCCGGCACGAGGGTGTTGCACGGGACATCTTGTGGCGCGCGCCCTCTTGATTTATCTGACCACGGCCAGCCGCAAACTAGGCGCCTCTGTATTTATTGCCACAATAACCCTATTAATTCTCTCCTCTGGCGACTTTGAGCCCCGGGCCGGAGCGACCGCTCGCGTGCTCCTCGCGACTTCACTTAATTATTTTATTGCGTCTCCGCTTCTGCTTTTATGGTGCCGCGGACCGCCGTATAAATTTCGTCCCGTGCCAGTAATGTCATTGTGCTAGATCTGACTCTTTCGACTGTTAGATATACGGCAGTATAAATTGAAAATCGTAAGATTTATTTTTAATCTTAAAATATTTCTAGATGCTATTACTTTGAATACTCCTGTCGTTTGATAAAGTATAGAAACAATAAATTTTGTTTGTGTGTTTATTTTGTTATGTTTTATCTAATTGAGATTTAATTATGATATAAAATGTCAAATGACTCCTCTTTAGCAATTTAAACGATAAGAAGTATACCAAAAAGAATATTTTTAATAACCGCCGTATAATAATTTGATAAGTCAACAAATTTCTTTACGAGTGCTCCCTAACGTACGAGGTGCTTCAATCAGGCCAGTCCAATAACCGATTTAGGAGTGACCCTAAACGCTTTCTATTTATTGATTCGCCGACAGCAGCGACTCGCCGCAGCTCCGTTTAATGTGATTTATTCGACCGTGTGCTGTTGCGTTAATGTTCACGGAACACGCATGGAAATCGCAAACGGGTCACTCGTAAGCCACACACAAAGACTAAACCTGGTACGCTTTGGATAATTCTCTCAATATACGTATTTGTTTAATTTTAGTTTTGTGACGATCACATACAGACATCATTCAACGATGTGATAAATTGGTCTTGAATATAGTTTTAAAAATTGGCATATCATTAATATTAAACAGATCATTCGAACTGCATCAAAAACTAATATCTCTTAAATATTAATTATCTTCGTTATATCATAATTTATCTTCACAGTATTTGATGTAAATTAAGAAATATTAACTGCAATATTCGTAATGTTAATTGGAATGAAACAAGCTGTTGAACATGTGCTACTATCGTTGCACTGTTACACAAATTTAATGTTAGAGTTATGTCAGTATTGTAGTTCGTTTCCATTGAGGCCATTTGCATTAAACAAGGTAATAAATGTAGCTTGAACATTTAGCGTTTTGTCGTCCTTTACGTGGACTTAGCTAATGAGAGCGGATGTGACGGGGCATTATATAAATTTAATTCTTATCTCTGACCTATATACAGCCTATTAACCCGCCGTGAACTTCTGTGTGATAGTTTCATTCCTTGTGTACTTTTAAAATATTTTCCTAATATAATTTTGTTTTATGATTTAAACTGACGGTGGCTTGAATACCTTCTGCGACAGCGTATATAATGATGATATGTGTATATATTTGAATTTAAGTCTATTTAAACATGATAGTCTTAGAAATTACTGCGATTTTCATGCGGTTTTTAACAGGAGACAGACGGGATTTACAGTTAATGTTTATATGTAAAGGTTAATATAAGAAATACTAAAAAAATATTGTTGTAAATTTGTATTCAAAATATATATGTCAATATTCCTTAATTTATGTTTTTTGTTTTAGTGTTAGTGTGTTTGTTGACGTATTCATGTGTTCATTCACGATTTCTAATTAATAAAAAACATAAATAAATAAGTAAATGAAACGCTAGAAAACACGAGTACAAAATTATATCAAATGCAACTACAATTTGTAGACACAATTACCGTGGTTTCCGACGCTTTTAACTTTAAAGTTAACCACGGTTAGTCTTTTAATAGAAAGATTAATGTAACTGTGTCTGAGTTATTTCCGCTGTTTAGCTCTCTTCTGATTGTCCACTATCGCATTATGGGACAATTTGATGATAATACAACGGCCCATTGTCCCGCCCGCGCGCCCACTGCTGGATAAACCCGACGCGGGCGGTCGTGTTGCGATTAACAGTTCTTATTATTACTTTAAACTACAGTTAATATATACTATGTATTTTTCAATCGTAAATAATACATTACGCTACACATTAGTAGCCCCACACAAGGATTCCCTATGTTAGATGCAATGGACATTACACAGATACAAAATGCACACACCTCGACTAAAAGCAGAATTTTATTAATTATTCAAGTTTATCCGTATCGTTGTGCCACATGGTTTATATGATATTATAAATACATAGTACCGATCCGATTGTTCACGTACCGTATGCAAGGGTGATCAGACACGTAAATCAAACAAAGAAATTAAATCAGGAATGTTATCAGCACTGGTCAGATAGTCGACACTGACATTTTTATGATTTATACGTAGATGCTACTCGCGTATCAAAAGCGACCTTATCCATATTTATTTACGATTCAAATAGACCATCGCTTGTAGCTGGTTACAAAAACGAAATTCAAACTCGAGTCTTATTCCCGAAGAACATGCAAACTCCTCCAACGTTTCCCTTAAGCTGCCGCTATTATATTTACTTTAGAACAAAACGTCGATGCGAATACGCCTCGAAAAGACATTATTAACTGACACCAAGACACAAACAGCGAAGGACGGCCGAAGTTTCATTTCGACTTTAATTCTGAACCTTTGATGTTAAATGTGGACTTTATTGCTTTCGTAATAAAGACTAGAGAGCGTGTTTTCAGCTTTAATCTGATGGTTATTGCGTTGTGCGGTGACGAACAACGGCGCACAGTAGCGCGCAGTGGCCCAGTGGCGCGAAGTGATTTGGTCCGCGTTTCAGAGGTCAGTAGACAGGATATTACGAAGCCACAACGTCAGACGCATACGCGCTACGAGCTGACCTCATTACTCACTACGAACGAGTGAGCTATAAAAGATATTCTAATAGAAAGGGAATAGATCATTTAAAATGACAATGCACAATATTTATTAGAAGGTTTGCTACCGGCAGTGCCATGCGAAAAGCAGCTAATAAGTATGTTAGGTCCCTGCCTAATTTTTTGCCAGTAACACGTTTATTCATGATGCTAACCAATTATTATCAGCTAAACAGTCAGATTCAAAGGCAGTCAGCGTTCAGTGAAAATTACAAAATAACTAGAGGTTTCTTGTTTTGAAAGGACCACTAATTGGGTCCGCGGAAGCTACGGAGAAACAAGTGAAGTCGCTCACCTAACCTAACCTAACCTAACATTAGCTTTAGAGCGACGCTAGTCCAATACACATAAATAATGATCACACAGCTTTCAGAAATTGTTTGCACTCAGGTATGCAAATTTGGCCAAAATTAAACCAAAAAACCCTCAGTAAACCAGTATTTCCTCGTCGTGTACTAACTATTTACTGTATGTTCCTGAATAAAAAATAGAATAAAAACAGTTGAAGGAAAACTTTACTTTTTGGCCGCGCGCTCGCTTCCGCGTCTTCCTGGAGTTGAGTTGCCTTTTTTATCCACATGAGTTAGAAAATTAATTGGTTTATTTAAAGCCAGTTTTTGTGGTAACTTAAGCAGCACGTGTTTATGAAATACATTGTGCAACTGAATTAAATTAAATAGTTTTATTTGTATAACGGTTGTCACAATACCCCGCCCTTACTTCACTTTAAAAATCTTAAAAAGTCTTAGTACCCGTATCCAAAATAATTGCTAATTATATTTATCAGGTATTGCACAATCATAGAAAAACTTAATGTACAGGTTGTACATTATATCACTTTATTAAATTTAGTTGTATGTCACTTTTTAATGTGCTGTTAAGTAGTTAATAGAGCCAGGTATAATTTTGCGGAAATCTGTGGATATCAACTTATCTAGTCATTATTAGTCTACTTTGCAGCAATCCCCGATTATAATGTAGCGTAGTATGTACGTTATACATGCGGCACCTCACCCCCACAAAGAAAACATGAGCTACAATCAATGAAAGTATATACCAACATACATACCATCACTAACACATGCTGCGCTCCGAAACGTAATATCATCAGGATAAGTTGACTTTATAATGGTTAGTCGCAGAGTTTCCGACTATTTTAATAAAGAATATATTCATAAATCGCAGGAGATACCTACATAATACTACTTCTATTATATATTTTTATTACAAAACTTATTGGACCTCTAATCCCGCGGGAACAGATTCATTTCCCAAGATAAAAATTGTAGTTACTCCTTCTACCTTTAGAATGACTTAAAGAGTATTTTTAGCGTTAAAGTAAGTCTCGAGGTTGGTTAAAGGGCTTAAGTATCACATTTCAAGTAGGTATACAATAGTGTCTCCCGCCTTCTATTAAAATTCGACCGTATTTCGTTCTGTCAAAAGGATTAATTTACGTGACATTTTTATGACATGATTAATTGACAGTAATGGATGTTTTAATGTCTTATATAAACGCACTATTATATTACATATACTCGTATACATAAAAATGAATAGTTGTATGTCCTTTATAGAATGGTAAACTATACCTACATTTGACCATGTGATGATATTTAGCAAAATTATTGCCCATGAGCCCACGAAGTTTCTAATTGGTATGACCAATTTTCGACATACCTATGGCGCCACTGTAACAATTTTTTTTCGAAATGAACAAATCAATAAAATAGATCAAAATTAATTGAATATTTGTGTAATGCCTTTTCTTTAAATTTATTTTAGATGTTAACGCACGCAGGGTACTGTTAGTTACACATAAAATTTTATTTTCTGCATTTCTTCCTTTATATTTTGACTACGTCAAATCTACGACTCTTACGTCTGCGATTATATCTTTTAAAGATGTGTTAACGCTTTCTCTTCAAATATTAATATCGTATGTAGAATAAACAATTTTCAAAACCTGTTTTTTTACATACAACATATTTTTATGTTTTTGAACTTCTGTCTCGTTCTTTTCCTTGTAACAAAAAAAGACGTAATGTAAGTGATATCATTACTAAGTACGTACACCCGTATCACTCGCTCCCGGGCCATTTAGGCAATTTATGTACACATGTTGTTTAGAATTTACTTTAATGCGAACCGTGCCGCCGCTTGATTAATCTCCGCTCTCGCTTGAGGCGCGCTTGAGGCGCGCTTGAGGCGAGCTTGAGGCGCGGGTGCGCACTAACTTGAGGTCGCTGAGACAACGAATACACAAACATTGCGGTGCTTGCGTTACTTCACTTAATACCCTTGGTAGGGATCTTAAAATTATTATTGTGATAGATTCAAATGACAAGGTTTAATTAGTAGTGATCATATTTAATTTATATTCCTAATATAAATATCCGGGTTCGATTGTAGCAGAATTATTTGACCTATAAATGTTTGCCGGGTGTCAATTGGTTGTAAAAGTCATTTGTGTATTCCCAAACCATATCTTAGTTTTCTAGTGACTCCTGTTAGAAGATTGTTGTATGATATTAATTAATAAATACTATTAATTTGACTCCAATATTAATATTTCATACATATTTGCCTCGCTTTGAGAAATATTCCGACAACATCGCGAAATGTAACCTTCCGAAACGATAGATACGTACGATAGTACCAATTTTTAGGTACTTCATATTTATTATTTTATTTCCCTCATAAGCCTAAATCACTCCACTAATAACCTGAAATAAATGACAGAACTGCTTGAAAACACGTGAAATAATTTGAGAATTTAATATTTCTAGCGTGATAATAGCAAACAATATTAGACTAGAAGTCGTCTAATTTAATCGTATTTCCAACTTAATGTAATTTATAAGGGTTGCTTTTGTCGCTAATTTGTTATAAGATATTTAATTCTAAGCTCGAATTGACTGGTTCGGAGTATTTATATCATTATATGTTAGCTGAGAATAAGTACAATGAAAGTATATTGTGTTTAATTTCCAAGTAATAAGTTACGACTAGTATTTATAGGTATATAATATATTACAATTTGATCTTTATTTCTATAATTATTTGTAAAATTTGCAATTATACTGGAGTCTTGTTTACCTAATCATTAGTTGGAGAAGTTTTAAACTGTATGACTTGATATTTATCTGTGATCTGTAAAGATTGCCTGATAGTAAACTATAAACATTGCATCAAAACTAGAACAGTTGGACAAGTGGTTGTACAAATTATGGACCAAAGAACTCATTGAAGTGAAAAAAAATATCCCGTCACATATAAATAGTGTTTCGTTGTCATTTAGGTACCCTCTCAATATTATTACATTTGTAAAACTGAGCCACAAAATATTCTATTTTAAATCCAAAAGTAAATTTAAACGTAATTACTTAAGCATAAGACAAACGAAGTACTTAAATTTGCTCTTGTGCTTACGAGTATATTAATGCCTTACACCGTAAACATTATTTGTCCATGTACCAACCCCCGTCCCCCTCACCCCTACCCATCCTGATTAGCAAGCAAGGCCAGGCCAAACGTCTTCGTCCCCCACCTAATCTATACAATACTTTTCGCGTGAGCTTAAGATTAATGTCTCACAATTTTGCTCCAATTCGTTCTACGATGCCACAAGTAGCGAGATTCTGGCGGGAAACAGAACAGGACATATATTTTATTTATTATCGTAATTGTGTCTTGGGTTAGATTTATGTGTTAATTGTTTTTTTATTTGATTGCTCACACTTACATTTATTAATATTAATAATGAAAATATTTTTATTCTAAATTCATAGTAGAATGGATCAATTTAAAAGTGTTTTTATTTATTTTTTTCTTTTTTATTACTATTAACCCTAATTTTATACTGAACATAAATGAGGAGCACAAGAACGTGACGTACTCTTTAGAAAATCTCTCTTTCACCACTGCCAATCAGATTGTCTTGATACAAAATCGCGTAATCTTCTCGTATAAGCCAATCGCAGTATCAAGAGACGCTTGCGAAATTAATTGTAGCGTTTATGTCGCTCGCACACCCCACGGCTTGCTTTGAAAAATCATCCCTCATTGTACATTAGCTGCGAGATTTATGGTATTCACTACACACCAACCGGTTTTAAACGTAGATGATCGTGTCAAGGTTGGGATAAATTAATTTCAAGTCGAAGCTGCGGGATCGCAACTTGTGAAATTACCCTATCACTTCTCTAATTGAAGTCATTAAGATTACGTATACTTAAATAAGTGTATGTGTGTACATATTAAAAGATAAGATATACGTACTTAAATATAGTATATCTTCGTATGTTTGCTAGATAGTTTAATTATTTATAATTATAGAAATTTTTGGGCTGCATATGTAAATTGAAAAACGAATATCACTCATTTCAGTAAATAATTAAGCATTGATAAAGTTTAAGAAAATAACAGTTTCTTTACTTACCTATATAACATACGCAGCGTGTAAATTTTGATGTTCCATGCCCACGCATCGTAATATTAACTCATCACTTTTTCAGAGCCCGCCAAACTTCTTTTATGGCCGGTAATCTTACGTCTTCACACGCGCCAAAAGACTTTAATGCCTTCAATTTACCAACGAATTTTGGATAGCTAACGCAAAGAATATGTACCTGCGAAACTTTGCGAAAGGGTCAGCCATAAAGAAGATTAAAACTATAGAGAGTGCCATTACCGGCGACTCCAGCACCGGTATATCGGGACCCGCGCGCCAATACATGACTTGAAATTACAGCACTTCATTACAAATCAGTAACTCAGTTTTATAAGACATACAGTTAGTGATCGCCACGAAAGTTATCAATTCGATATGTATATGTTAATCGAATTATCTAATAATATAAGAACGGCACATTATTCACACCCGATAAATTATATTAGACGTTTGAAAAACATAAAGAAACTAATGTATACCTACGGATTTTACCGAAACTAATTAAGAGACTGTAAAGACCCTTTTTATTGGTTTACTATTAGCTTACTGAAGTTCCCTAATTTGTTAAGGTTTTTTTAAAGTAATATTGTATGTCACTGCTTCGATGTAAACTTACGTGCAAACATATATGAATTTTATTTGGTTCTCGTATTTGCACACCATTTAATTATAATTATTGTGTAAATATGAACGTTATAGAATCAAACATTTGGAGGTTCAATATACATAACTTCAATACAACGCCATCTATCAGAACTTAACATAGAACTATATATACGATCGTCCCAAAAATAAATATATATGTACGTAGACAACGATTAACTCATTCACGAGTTACGCAATCGCACAAACATAACTTTATTTTCCTATTCAGTATTCTTTCATACACAAAAAATACATTTATGTATTAGTTAACGATTTTCATTTGAAAACGAAAACAGACAAAAACTAGTGTTGTACAATCCAATGTTATAAATATAAAACCCTTGATTCCCCTCATATTTTTCATATAAAAACCAATGAAGCATCTATCGAAATATTTTATCGACAACGTACGCAGCGAAAATAAATAATTGGTTTAGGAATTGTGCAACACAATTTTTACTTTTGGATATAAAAGTCAGTCAGCTCGTAACAACGGGTATAAACTAGCACCCTGGTTGTAAAAACAGCACCCAAACCCATCCTGGCTGACCCAGATACATTAATACCGAAAAGTAATTTTTCACGAACGCTTTCCAAACTTTATCCTAGTTAATATTTATTGGCAATAAAAGCACATGTTCTATCTTTTAATGGATGTTCAAAATTGATATCAGCACTTCGGGTGCGACCACGCCCTAGCGGATTTCAATCCGAGGCTAGATTTATTTAAATGGGCGAACCTTTGATTGCAACGAAAGCTCGTTATGAGCCAAAATTTGATTGCTGTCGCTTTGGTCTTATTAGTATCAATATAGAGTTGTGAATACCGTGATTTAGGATTAGAGGTTGCCGGTTTATAACCCCTTTGGTTTAATAAGAGGATGGGAGGTTTGGGCGATTGTTTCTTTTTTACACGGCGGATGGTTCGGTCGCGTTTGATATGATAATTCGGTTAATAGGATGAGAGCGTGGAGTGTGTGGTCGTGGGCGTGCATTTTGATTCCGAATTCGTAGCCGAAATTAACGAGCCAGCGTCGCAACCTCCTGGCGATGTATCGCTCGCTGGTTAAAGAACGGTGACGGCGGACGGTGTGTATTATAGTTATAATAAACTAAATGTTGACTGCGACTTCGCTTGCGTGGAAAAAGTACATCAGTGAAAAGGTTATCGATTCTAATCAATTATTGGTTGCCAGGCAATGTGCTTTATTGTTAGATACTTTCTTCAAATTGGCTGAAATATTCATAATAGATCTTCCCACAGTAATGAGATGGTTTACTGAGGCAAAAATTAGAGTATGAAACTCTCCAACCTCCTTACTGTCTTCACATAAAAAAACATTCCATAACGACGTTCCGGTGAGTCATAAAAGAAGGACAAACATAAAAACATACTTTAGTATTTATAATATTAATATAGATTGTATTGGAGCAAGGTTGGATTAACTAATGTATAGAACATCATTTAAGATCGGTTCTTAACCAACTCCATCGTTTCCGAAGCTGAGCATATACACTTGACTGTATGATGAAATTTTTGTTTAGTTAATTCATCGAATAGAAGCTTCATGCTGCTAGTGATTTTGTCTTTAAATTCGAAGGGTAGGGTTGACAGCGATATTTACAAAATAGATGACGTCATAGCTTCCAATAAAAGTTATAGTTCTGTTTCCTTATTTCCTCTATATATTTGGGGATGGACTCGTTACAGATGACTTTCGACACTCTAAATAAAACGAAGTTATAATGCATTTGTCTCCTCTAATATCAATAAAACTTAATCATTCGCTTCACGTTTCTGGTCGTATAGATACCTTAGGCTTAGAAAAAGATTGTGATGTAATGTGCGATTCGTTAATTGTGAATTCAGGGTGGTAATGACGTGACAGTAAGGGTTACGAATGTACGGTTTGAATTTTAACGGTCTTATAATTATTTACATAGACATAACGCCTAGACGGTTTTTACATAACATTATAGACTGAAGTGAAGCATAAATAATATGCATGTGTGTAGTAACATGTGCTTACGATCGTTGACACGCACACACGTGTAGGAATGCATTTTTATTGACTATGGAAAGTAGTATTTAAACGGTAATTATAAAGAAACTGGCGAAATTTATGTTTCCTACGTATGCCAACATTTTAATCTTTGCAATGTAACCTTTAAGGGCTTCCTGGGAATAGTTGCACATTACGTACGAGTATTGCGGTTTTAAGTGTGATTATTCTGAGTAATATTGAGCTTATGTCAACCTTTTCAGGGTTTAGCTTATCTAACCCGATGAGAGTTGACCTTATCAACGAACTATGAGGTGAACCATATCAGAATTTTCAAGTTGTAGATATTTAAGAAATGCGTATTTCACGAAAGAAAATTCTGTTGAAACGATTGATTATTATTAAACAAAAAAATAAAAATATGTAATGACAGAAAACAAATCGCGTTGAATAATTTGGTTGAAAAGTTCACCTCTCTATGATTGACTTGGTATAAACGTACAAATATACCTTGTATATTGATAAAAAATATAGAGGTAAGGACACTTATTAACGTAATAATAACATACATAGGTTTCAAACTGTATTTATAAATTCATTTTCATTAAGTCATCGCAACTCATAATTTTTCCATAGCTCGGCTAAGGTTGCCAGGCTCCTTTTAATGTGCGGGTTACATGTTGTAGTCTACCACTACATCCAGATACGAGTTGGTAAATTTCACACATTGGAGAACCTTACAGAGAACTCTCAGGTGTATAAGTTTCTTCACACTGTTTTCCTACACCCAAGTCACAATTAGTATGTAGAGGAAGCAGATCATATATTTATACCCAAAATTGCTTATTATAACTAATTTAGGTACATTAACTAAAATAAAAAGTAAACAATACCAATTTTATTGAAAACATTACACCCCCAAGGTTATCCTTCGCTCCTTCTTATATTTTATATATGGTATTAAACATGTTTTAAACCATATAAATTCAAGATACGTCATTATCAGATGAAAGCCTCTAAGTCCTGTTGATTGATCAAACACAATACAACCCATCCAATCAACTAATAGCCTTAAAAACTCCTCACGCGGCCTTTTCAAATAGAAAAAATAGAAACGGCCAAATTACCAGCGGAGGCCCCACAAAGTAAATAAAGACCTTTTTAATTGTAAATTGAATTAAATGCGACTGTAATCAACTTTGTTCGGACGAAATTTTCGGTGACGGTTAATGGTACCGTTACCCGTTAATAAAGGGGGAGAGAATTTTTTGTTCTGGTGTCAAAGAATATCTCTTTGAGCATGTATAATGGTTAATTTTCACGTAGGTAAGTGATCAAACTCAATTCAAAATCAATTTCTAAAGTACCTGATGGTACATGTCCAACGAATAATAAAATCCTGTAAGACTACGTAACTTAAATCACGTAAATTTGTCCCCAGTATAATTACACGTGAACTTAAAAGAAACCTTTCAAACGAGTAGTACAAAAAACGAAATAAATAAATCCTAAGTTGGAACAAATGTAAGGCAATAAAAAATTGTGGTTACAATTCCATTAATAGTGTTGGATAAATCCGTGGATAAGCTAAAATACATGAAATTACTTATAGATAGATTATTTGTCAAATTTCTATATTTTGACCTCAGTATTCTCAATAATATTACATAAACACATATTGAATAAATATACTTAGCGTAAAGTACTCGTATAAATTGATGCGGTAGATTTGTTGTAACTTAATAAGTTACATTAAAAGTCACACGTAGCACGAATGTAGTGCAAGAGCGCCATGCCGCGGTCTTTCTCACGCTGGCGCCTGAAACAGTCGTACATTAGCAGCGATACAGTATCGCTACTGTCGCGCGTTGCAAATGCAACCGATCGCCAAAAGAAGCGCTGAAGCCGCTTCACGATTCGCGCTAATGTATCGCTACTAAAAATAGCCGTGGACGATCTCCCTAAATGAAACCACGAGTCTTCCACAAGCACGCTCGGAGTGGTAAAGTGCTTCGAATGTAATTAATGCCGTCCTGAAACATACCATTTTATACGCAAAAACGAATGATTCGTCGCTTTTTGTGGCAACGTTTGATTAAGACTTCTACTTAGTGTAATTGCCAGTGACGCGACGTTACTGAAAGTTATTATGTCGCTATATTTAGACTCGCGTTCACGAAAGCCTTAGAAACATTGTAAAAATATTGTTGAAATGTTTCTTATGAATAAAATATGACTTACATCCTTTTGAATAAATTAAAAGTTGAATTGTACCTACGCCTCAAAAGGTATGAATAGTAATAAAAAAGTTGTTATTTATGATAAGTTTTGACATTGTTGTTTTGGTGGGTGGTAGAACCTATAGTACACGTTTCGCCAGGGTACAACGTCCTTACCTATTTCTATCGTGTGACAATTTATTATAAGCAATTTTGTTTCGATTTGAAGGCTGTTTGATTACGGTTACAATTATACTAGAGGTGACCTTAGGAGAAACAACGCATCAGTGACTAACTTCTAGTGGGACTATTGATTACCGACTGGACGCTTACCAATACTTACTGACAGGAGTAACGTCCACAGTCCTCTTACTAACCAATAATAACAAACTGACATTGTTATCAACACCTAATACTAAAAGGATTTACTATCAACAGTCCCTCCTACAGTTTTATTCCATACTCATCACAAATGTTTATGCGTGGCAGAGGATGGTGACACTACAACCTAGTTTACAATCCTTGTAACTGTAAAAAAATAAATTTAGCATTTTACTCCTGTCAGTTCTTGAAACTCACTCATTGACTGAATTAAAAAACAAAACACGACCGACAATCATTTAATTTAAGTATTAATCTTGACGATTGATTTGATAACAAATTAAAAAAAAAACGGTTGCACGCGATGACTATTTCTTATAACTAAATATCTGGACTAAGAAAGCATGGATTGCTCTCCAGACCTATTTGACTACGAAGAGAGATATTCCGTACAGAGTATTAATACATATTTAAGCACCGTCAAATTATTCTGATTATATACATATTACTTATCTATTTCAAGAATAAAGTCTTCCATTTCATCCTCTACTACTGTTGTAACAATATTTCTGCCTCAAGTTAACTATGTGCAATACTTAGCTGTCGTATTATACACTTACACCCAACACATAACATAGTTACATTACACTTATATGATATATACGGATAATCCATACGTTGCAAGTGACGTGGGTGACGTTTCGTTTTACTGTAATAGTGATTGAATTAATTTCAAATTCAAAAAGTGTCAGTTGCTTGCTACATTTGCAGTCAAGTCATCCAAACAGAGGTAGGCCATCCTTCGTTCCCAATATTTAAGCATTATAATTAGTCAAATCTAAAGCAAACTTTATCTTACGGGTGAAACCTACAAAATAACCCACTATGACTTTAGCCTTATGAAATTCCAAAGTGCATTTACGAACTGGCTACTTCAAAAGCGAGAAAAGTTCGCTGTCCCATATCTCATAATTGCACATTAAAAGACTATATTAAAATCATTCCGTGGAATTGGAGAAATTCGTGCGCGTCTTAATAAGGACGCCCGAACATTCTAGATATCAGCCGACACTTCGAATCGCCAGACTTCTTAATGAAATTTTCGGATTACGACTCGCTATCGCACCTCCCTCTCGCACTATCCACATTTTACGTCGGGCCATCTCTGTCTTCACGAAGGTGCAGTCCTCAGTTTTATGTGAAATTTATTCATAACGTTGTAATTTATCCGGGCGAAGTAAAATGCTTCGTAATGGGAACGGGGGATAATGTTTTCGTGTATTATTATTAGCGAGTTCAGCTTTAATTCCGTAATGCTAAGTTATCGTCGTAAATACAGAGAAATTTAATATTGCATCAAAACGGTCCTGCTAATGGATTCGGTTATCTTTGAAGGAGAATCTAGAATGAGAGCAATTTTTAAACTTATACTTCTTTTGGCTCGTTGGGAAAATTGATGAAGTTGAATTAGTAGTTGTGCGCGCACCTAAAGATACGATAACATAATCAACATATCCGTCTACGATATGTATATATATTTGTTTTCACACTAATGCGTCATTTCATGCGTGTATTAAATACATTTTTTTTATTGAATCAAAATTTTAGTAATTATTATATTCATCTATAAATTGCTCAAAAAAAAAAAATTAAGCAGGTTAACTGTTTTTATTTTCATTTCAATACATAGAAACATTCTTAAAACTTCACGAAAATATTTAATTTTAGACAAGCAATGAAAGTTGGTCAGGAGATAGTTGGGAGGATAAAAAGTACTATAGGCTACTTTTTCACGCAAACAACATCTCCGTTCTCTGGGAAGATTTTTATATGTATATTTCAGCCAAATTGAAGAAAGTGTTCAACAACAAAGCGTTGCCTAGCAACTAATGATAGAAGGGAATCGACAACCTTTTTATTGCTTTTCTTTTTCCGCACTTTAGCGAAGCCGCAGGTAACATGTAGTAATTCATAAAATCTCTTGAATTGAACGCCTCTACACGCTCAAAATGTATATCGATGCCTATTGTTATACTTAGATAATAGTAAGCCTTCAGTTCTATACGTAGATTGCGAACACGGTACCCGATACTCAGTGGCTACCGAAACTGAACATAATGCAACCAACCCCAAAATGATGGACTGGTAATTGACGTGATCATTGAAGTGAAGTGTCCAAACATTCCACATCAAATCAACGCACAGAAAATCTACGAAAACATTCCGATGTATTTTCATTTCTATTAATCAGTCAAGTAATCAACTCGTTAGTCAAGTTGTCTAACGATACATCAATTAGTGAATAAAAATAATTTATTTTTTTGTCCTCAACGTCGGTGCATTTGAGCATTGATATTATGATTTTAATTGGCACTTGCACGTATTTTATAAACGAGCTAGTAATAAATGGATTGAAGTAAAGTGAACGTCATATAATTATTAATATGATGTTTGATGGTGCGAGCATGTAAACTTTTTATTATAATGTTAACGTGTACGAGTACACCATAAAGTGATGATACTTTAAATTGATAATCGTTTGTCGCTTTATTTTATTTAGTTTAGTCTTTTCTAATTTTACGGACCACAATTGAAGAGATCACGATATAATTAGCGGGTTTAATGCTTCATACATCGATAAAGGACAATATTATACTATAGGCATATAATAATAACGCTAAAAATCGCAACAGATATACGTATTGTGTAACCATTTTATGATAGGATTTTTAGGCTGCTTTGGTGTCATATACAAAAAATATTTTTTTCTCATTTTCTTTATAAATAAAA
>DWPA01000075.1:0-36551 GCA_018251375.1 Calpodes ethlius
AACGATACATTTAATCATGTGATGATCTTTAACAAAGTTGTTGTGTATGAGCCCACGAAAGTTTCTAAGTTGGTACGACCAATTTTCGACAGATGACACCACTGTCATTATGAAGAAGTTTATCCGATGGTCTGAGATCAAGCAGGCGAAGCCTTGGACGGAAAGCTAGTGTCAAATAAATGTTGCGACGAGAATGAGGAATTTATGGAACGCTGATGACGGTCTTTGTGGAAGTGACAAGTAGCTTAGAGAAGTTTCCACTAATTATTTTTAGAGAACCTTAAAACTGATCTCTTAAATGGATAGAGTGAGAGAGATACCTGTATCTCTTTCCATGAGCTTAATGATTTCATTTAATCGTAAATGTCTTATAGGCAGCACATTCTACTATTGACCTTGATTCCAAGCGACTGGATTATTAAAACGGTCCCATTAAGATCGACCTTGCAGGCAATACAGATGAGTAATTAATACGTATCTTCGTGGGCCTTAAGTACTTGTCTCGTAGAGAAGTATGTTTATGTTTGGAGGATATTTACGATGTTTGTCATCATCTCCGTAGCCCATTTATTTACAACCAGCCTTCGTAAACGTTACTGGTAGTTTAGTTAGTGGTCTTACAATAATCCACGAATGATCCAATTGTTTCATTTATGTGACAGATATTTCTTTCTCGAGGTTTGGATGTTAATTATCATGTTTATAATTATCAACATATAATTGAAGTATGTTAGGATTAGAATGTTTATCATTTTTCTTATTTTTTAACCGAGCCTAAAACTTATATATATATTTTATTTAAACCTATTAATCCTTGGTGCAATTTAATTATTTGCGCCTAGTTCTGGTATATTATACAACATCCTTTATGTAACATTTCCTTTAACCACTTCATCATTTTTGCGTCACTTGGCATCATATTTTCATTCTGCGTCGCTACTCCTTCACTATGATGTACCATACGATAAAACATAACGAACGAAGTACTTAATTTTATCATCCTGGCATTAAAGATACCTACACGTGAAACGTGAGATTACGCAATCATTATATCTATTACGCGAAAATTATAGAATTATTGCTAAATATTATGTCATTAGACGAAGTATATGGTGAAAATATGATGTAAGTGCTAAACTGTTGAAAAAATTAAAAACACGTTTTTATACTGCATAATATTTTGCAATTATGTCGTTCATTATTGAGGAATTCTTTCATCTGGGGTCAACCCTAAGTCCAGTGTTGGGTTATACTTATTATAAAGATGTATTGTCATCGAAATTAAAGTAATGACTCAAATTTCAATGGTGATGATGTTAATATTTGATTAATATCGGTATCCTAGAACGCCGCAATTAAGATAATTTAGTGATTGATAAGCATCAAACTTAACTTTACTGAGGCCACGTCAATGACCTTGACATTCTACTCCGCAGGTGCAATGCATACGTAACAGTTTTTGAATAGCGTGCAGACACTTAACTTTACATTATGTAACGGTTAACTTCGTAACTAATCATTTCAATTTTAGTTTATTGACACTTTAATTTGCTTCCCATCGTAGGTCTTTATCTTCGTCAACTTATAAATAATTGAAATGCTTGAACCGATTTCTGATTTCCATAACTCCAATCAGTTGTTTTTTCGTGCAGATTGATCAGTTGCTGGAATAAATTAACCACGATATCCGAAGTTTCTCACTGAAAGTTTGGCCATAAACACCCGAGCGATCGTCTTCATCCGTAAACAAAAACGAATATCACATCACGCGAACAATAAGCCGCCCCGATGGCTGAATATTAGGAGCTAAAAAATAACATCAAACACATTTGCGAGCACGTATTCCGCTCATTCACGACAACAAACACAATTTTCTACCACGTTCGCGTTACAAGAATCAAACACGCAAATATTAATAAAAGCAAAGCCGATCGACTTGGCAGATGTCGTAGCGGAACGCACCCTCCATATAATTTAATGCCGAAAGGGGGAATGACAATAGCTATCGATTCTTTTTAGCCCCAGGGAAATCGGTTCTTCATCACCGTTTTACACTATCATCGCGGAACAACAGTTTATTATGACCCATGGCAGTGCCTTTGTGACATGCTTGAACTTTTTTCCTTTTCAGTATACTGTATTGCTGTCCTTCCTACGCTGTTTATTTTTCCTTTTCTTGTTTCTTCCTTAAAATAACTCCGTTCTCATTTTTCTTAATGAATTCGGTTGCGATGCTATTGTTTTCAATGGTTTAATTTTATTAAGGATTGCGTTTATACATACAGTTTTTGAAAGTTTATAGAAAATGGTTATGTACGTTTATGTGTTTCATTGCATTAAAATAATAGAAATTGATCAACAAATTAATGTAATGGAAAATAATCATATGAAAAGATTTTCCTGAGGAGATTTTCTATTTGTTCGTAATTCCCCAACAACAACAACAGTTGAATTTAGACCCATGTTAGAAATGTTCCCAAATTTTAACAAAACTATTGCACTTACTATTTAATCTTGATCGTGCAATTTGTAGGGTAGGCGAAAGAACAAATTATCAAAAGGTGAGCATTGAATTAATGGCTTAGAAATTGAAGCTTCCGCACGCAACCTTTGTTTTCCACCCTGTCATAATTCCAATTCTGAAACAGAGCAGTTCTGATTCTCAAGGAATTGCCGTTGAATAATTAATGGTTTTGGGGTAACCGTCTCTAATGTTCCCCGCTGATTGATTGTTGTCGAGAATCCGTTCGGTGCTGAAATGAACATCTTGTTATCGCTAATTTAATCAACCACACCTTGTGAACCCTCGGGCTATTTTGTTTCAGCCTAATGACGGCACCGATTTCTAATGAATTGATACGACTTTAATGAAATCTTGTAATTGTTTTTTGATTGGCCGAAATAAGCTAGTAAGTACAACTAAGTTTGTTCTTGCACATAGTTTCTATATTTACGATATATGAGGTAGGAGAGCTTTTTTATGTTATCTGTTAAAATTTATTTTATTGTTAACCCAAGTAACTTCGAAAGTGCTTGGCCTCAAAAAATGCTAAGTTAAGTTTGATTCGTTTAAATTGAATTAAATAAGAAATATTAACTTGACTGACTAAGACTCAATGTCATCCAAATCGAATGTACGGCATTGAAGTTAATTATAATTTCTGATAATGTGCAAATGTTCAATTTTAATATGTACTTCATTATTAAACGAAATAATACATTCATATTATGTTTGTTCAGGCTTCCTTATATCTATTCGTAGTCTCATTTATCTTCAATACTCACGAATCCTTCGTAACAACTCGTCTTCATCTAAATATTCCCTAATGTTCTGTATTCTGTATTAAGACATCTCAAATTCAGTCCGATAAATTTGAGAAATAATCAAAAGGTTTTTTTTATTTTTTATTCCGCTCAGTAGGCCACCGGAGTCTCTCGGGTTTACTTTTACTTAACGAAACCTTATTTAAAATAAACAGGGCGGTGTAAACGGGGGACGTGCCTCAAATTCTGAACGCTTCAATAACGCTTTATTATTTTCACTGGCAATAACAGCTTTCGACGTAAAACGTTTTGTTTCAGGCAACTATTCGTAAAAGGAAAAAGAAAATATTTCGTTTGCCGTGAGCGATCGGTGATGTAAGCTTATTAGACGTATTTATTATATGAAATATTAACTTTTTATGGGAATTTCTGTATTTTTATGGTATAAATAATTTGCATAGATAAAATCCTCACCGTGGACGAAATTTAATTTAAAATTTTATCGGATCTTTAAGATATTTATACGCGTAAATCGCTTCATTATAGTCTTATTAAAAAAACCCAAGGTCAAAAGATTTCTTAATGCCATTACTATTCTACATTGAATAAGACATTCTTTATCCTTTTTCCTTTACTCCTACATATTAACCATACCGTCATTGGCCATTATCACAAGGAATGCGCCAACGTTTCATTTTAGATTCGTTTCGCCCATTGCGAGGGACCAAGCTAAATCAGTTGTCTCTTAATAATGCCCAAACACGACAATTTGAGCAATAAACGCCTACAGCGTATCGTTGACCAAAATAAGACTTTACTGCGATTTCATTGACAAAACCTTTGGTTTTACGACCGCATGGGTTATTGTAATGCAGACATCGAGATCTTGAATCGAGTTATTTATTAAGAAATATTGAATTGTTGTTTAAACCCAAGTGTAAATGGTTTAATTTAATGCAGTATATTGCTTTTCATTAAACTCGTTGGGCAGGCGGAAAGATAAGATCAACAGATCATGAATGGTGTAACTTCTCGCGTAATAAAGTATTTCGCTGTCAATAGTTAGAGGCAATTTCTCATATTTGTTCGTTTGCTTGATCGTTAGTTCGTAAGCATGTTTGTTGGGGTTAAATCTTGCAAGCTGCATTAGAACTACTTTTTGTCTTATCTTAGGGGATTGCGATATTACTCATTTTTTAAGTTTCAGTGACAATGCAATTTTATCATAAGCATAACCTCCACTACAGTCAGAATTGTCTCCGTACAAGAGAACTTCTTATTAATTAACAGTCACCAATTATTTTACTTTAGAAAGTTTCTACTGATTTCTATCATACTGTTGTATATTTTTAATTTTTAAACTTTGAAATATTTTATCATTAAATTTGTTGTTTATAGATTTACGATGGAAAAAAAATATTGTTACATTATCTATCTTACTGAATCCATATATTTATTTTATGTTGACTACAATTACAAATAGAAATTGTATCGTTATTAGGATTTTACCATAGCTACAATATGGGCTTCGATTCAATACTAATATCTGACTTAGGTCAGTTGATTTACTAAAGACGACAATAGGAAGCCTTTGGATTCAAGGGGGCTGTGAAGCTTAGAAGATTATTAGGTACAAGATAGTAATATTACTGGCCGTACAATGATTATAATTTTAAAATAAGTTTGTGTATTCTCTATAAACTATTTTACATAGTACATTTAGTTTCAAATTTATCACTTACAAATGATTTTCAGTAGTTTACGACGTCCTAGAAATAAAATACCATTCTGAATGAGAATTTTCTCGCTTAACTTACAATTCGATTGCCTGATTGACGATAGAACCAGCGCCTTACACAGAGCAGTAAAATAAATTGTCTCAACTAATTAAATATTGAACAACTTCCTAACTCGATCCGTCACTTCTAACACTTTCAATTAAACATTTACATATTAATAGTTAACTACCTTCCAATTAGTTTAGGTTTTATTAATTTCATTCCTTCTAATAAGGTTTGTTTTTTGCTTGACGTATTTATGTTTCTCTTTGATAAGTATTTTATTTTTTATAAGTTTAACTTGTTTAATTTGATTTTATTCTTCTGTTATATCATTACTTCATGAACCGTTACAAGATTTACTTTGTTACGATCATAATTATAGATTAAAAAAATATATATGAACCAATGGTAATAATCGAGTGATATTTTAAATTTGTGCCTTGAGAAACAGAAAAAATTAAATAATCTGATCTGTTTCTAGTAACATGTAATAACTTAATCGTTACAGATAATATCTGGTAATAGTAATATGTTAGTTATTATATACTTTTTAGCATTAATGTTAATCAATTTATATGTTACATACGGCCTGCCCCGAACGCACTGGAGATTAAAAAGAAATAAAGTTTATGTCACACTAACCTCCCAAACAGTATCCACACAAAAATCTAAAAGTAACAAAGCTCAAATGCCCCGTAAACAAAAGATGAACAAAACTTTCTCATTTTAAATATAGTATGGCTTTTACAAAGATCAAGCGCCAATAAATAGTTGATTTCATCTTATACATTAACCTCCAAATGGCTCGCCAGCATCTCGCTACAAGAATGTCATAAAAGAGAAAATTGATATGGGGATGTTAATTTTACGCTGCTCTATTACAGACCCGTATAACTGACAAGGCCTAACGAGGCTCATGAAAAAGTTAGCCAATTTGTTGTCTTAGCCGAGTTTACGTGTTAGGTTTGAGGGTTATATTTCCCTGCTGGATCTTCACTTCATTTTCTTTATTTGATGGAGATCCAAGGAACCATTTGGACTTTCATTCTCTCAGGCATTAAAAAGGAAATAAGTTTATTTCATCAAGTTTTAGGTATCGTGTTTCTACGTTTGTTGTAAGAAATTTTTATATATTTTCATGTAAATTTTACCGGATTAGTGTGAATGAAAAAGCTTCACATACTTTTAAGACAACTTTAAAAGAAACTTGGTAATATTTTTGCAGACCATATTCTCACATAAACCGACATTTAAACCACTGCTTTTGTATTTTATTATGATTGTACGTCATTAATGCCATGATATCAGACTTTATGAATGAATTGACTTGTAGAAGATAATAATTATGTCACTTATGTCACTTAGTCCTTTGTTCAATATCGTGTGGACATAGGAATCAGAAAAGATCATAGCAACCTGGTCGACCTTGATTCACCTTGACGTGTACATTCTAAGTAATGTGTTCAACATAATCTTCAACTGGTCATCGTGTTATAAGGAAATATTTATAAGAAATAACGACATAATAGTTATAAATAGACATTGATTGAATATTTCAAGTACATCTGATTGGCACATAGGTGATAATTTGCGATTTGTGACATCATCAGAAAAAAAACTATACAACTCACATATCATTGTTATTTTCGTTCATTCCTCTGTTACCATTAAGTAAAGGTTTTTGGCATAAAACCAAACATTAGTTTGTACCATTATAAGCAACATAATATCACTCATAAATTTTAAATTACTAGACCCTGTGCAAATTTGCGTCTAGAATTAAACAAAGCAACTGAAAATTAACAATCAACTTGAAATTAATTACGCCATTCCCAATCGCAAATAACTTGAATTTACAGTTGCTTCCATCTTACGTACATCCATTACCTCGGTTACTAGATTGTACATCGTAACATCACACGCTGTTCACAAATGATGTATTGCATTTTTATATATTTAATTTAAAGTGAATCAAATTGGCTAATCATAATTTTATAACATCAGTTCGGATCTTGATGAGTACACTCATTGACTTATTGCCAATGACAAGTGTAACCTAAGATCGAGTCTGATTGCTGTAATTGGAAATAACGTGAAGTACTTATGGAAGTGTCTAATATTTGCGAGGTGTTTTTATTCATACCACTAAAGTTCTCTTGTGGTTAAGTGTATTGTAGTGTATTTTATTTCATTTACATATTTTTGGGGAAAAAGTTACAACTAGTTTTTTTTTTTTATCTAGAAACTATACCTTCACTAGGGCCAATAAAAAAGTATCCCATTCCAATCACAAGTGTACAAATAAGTTTATCGCAGATAAACTTTTATATATTTTCTATTCACCTTAATAACAAGATGGAAGGAGAAAAATAACCTATAGAATAAGAAAAATTTAAAGGTGATTAAAAATAGTTTAAGAAATCTAGATTAAACCGTAGACTTACTCGCATGACGTCACATGATCCTTAATGAAATTAGTTTACACGTAAATGGATAGCAATGCAATAGGAATTGACCTAAGCACCACCCACACAGGCGACGTTACAGGTTGATCAACACAGCACTTGTTGTGACCAGCGAAACTAAACGGTCGTACCAAACATTGCCGTTGTGAATTTATTGCTAAATTACTATTTATCACGCCGATAGAGTTATGAAACGACTATTCTTGGATGGTGACCGGGATTGCTTTATCGTTGTACTGTCGATTTGTATCACTAATTTCACTGTATTTATCGCGACAGCTATATTTAGCTTGGATAATTATGTTAGGTTCATTTCGATCGGGCTAAGTTAAATAATTTAATTTTCATCGTTTCGCATCAATAGCTTTTGTATTGTTGTTAGATATTCCTAAATCTTTATCGTTTTAATTTACGGTTTAATCTAAGTTTTTTTCTTAATTATTCACATTGTGTAGATCACTAATTTACTAATGTGTACTTTGCTTTGTGTATATTTTTTTTTGTCTCAATTGATTTAGTAAAAACAAATGTTACTATGTCTACATTTTACTGGAATTAAAACTTATTCAGTTTTAATGTGACTATAGCAGAAGTCATCAGATCTTAGCAAAACTATAATAAATTGTTCAGTACTAAGTATTAATCTAAGCCAAATACTACTATACTACTGCAATGGATCAAATCAGTTAGACGTTAAAATACCGTTACGCTAAGGTTTATATTTTGCTTCTATTTTTTTTTCAATGAACCTCACAATACTGTACATAAATTATATATTATTTTATAGATAATTCGTTGCTCTACCGGCATCCACAATTGAAAAAAAATATTATAGATTTTATTAGGTAATTTTGCACATTGATAATTATTACACTTATTTAGTGCGAATTGTTCGCACGTGTATTGCTAGTTATATAAAAATAATATCCAAATTGTTATATCTTAGTGCAACATTTTCACAAATAGATTCGTGACACTAAGCCGACACGTTTATATCGAAGCCAGCCGCATTGCAGCAATGTGGATTACGATCCAACACTTTGAACGGATAGCAGAGCCTTATCTGAAAGTGTGACGAGACTACTATATTTTAAAAGAAAAGAAAAGGAAGATTTTGTTTGTAACTCAAATAGAAAAGAATATATCTTTAAAACAATACTGGATGATAGGAAATTGATAGACGTTTCGAGAAAATCGTGATTTAAGTGTGAACAAATATTAATACTAATTATTTTGTTCACCTCCGATTAGAATAAAATGTGTCAAAAAATACTGAGAACATTTGTTATAAGAAACAAACTTAAATTGTTTAAAATATTTGTTATTTGTATTTATAATCGTTTCATTAATTTATTAATTCATATCAAAAGTTACGATAAAATTAAATTAGCTAAACATACAGAAAACTTAGATAAAATATGCTTTTCAGTTTTAGTCCTGGAAATAAATAATCTTTAATCAAATTTCTTTCCAAAAACCGTTTATAATTTTTTTGTTTCAAGTACCTACTGTTATCTACTTTTGTCTTATGTCCTCCTCTGTGCTTCATTTCAATCTGTCCTCTCTACTCTACTATTAATTCTCCTATTTTTTACTATTTTAATCTCTACCCAATTTATATATCTTCTAAGTTTTAGTACTCTTGATTTATATAATCTTGTACATTTCAGTTAATTCCTTCTAATGCTCTAGTATTACAAGTTTCTGCATTAGAAACTGTTCCTACATCAAAATCTTCGTCCAGTATGCATTTATTTACGTCCAGTAGCGCCACATCAATCAAAGCACGATCGCTCGGCGCCGTAACAACGCGCCGATAGCCGCAGTAATTGTCCACCGGAGCCTTTTAATTGGCACCTTTTTGTTTAATAATATACCACACCAGTAACAAGCTCTCGTAGCAATGACAGTGAATATTAACAAGCACCGCCAATATTTCATTACTGACTAAGCGAGTGGGAATGAACAGAATACGGTTGAGTTCTTGATTATCTTTGGTTTTCTTTGTCTTTATCTTATATATTTTGATAGATTTAACTGTGTATAAGGTAATGAAATAAATGAGTTGAAAAGTAATTTGTATACCAGAATTAATGGAAGTTGTAATAATAAGCCATGTGTACTAAACTCGAATGACTATTTGTCTATCTTTTAAAGGTTTTTTTCCGATTTCTTCAATCTATGCTTGTCTTTATGAATCATACTAATGCTGATTCGTTTAAGTTGGGTTTCCCCTACCTTTGCACCTACCTTTTTACCAAGCTTTGTATTCTTGGAATAATTCATGATATAACTTACGATGCACCAAAGCCATACCTTCGTGTCGTAAACATGATAAATTTCACCCTCTTGTATTTCTTTTGTCTATTTAAATCCCTGTAGTTGGACGTTTATTGAATTACTATCTAAATTTCAACATTTAATAATAGAATTACAATCCAAATTCGACGAGGTGCTACGACTAGTAGGTACTAAAATGTCAGTTTAGTACCGAATTTCAAAATCCATTTTTACAGATACATGAATATGGAAGTTGAATACGTGTACAGTTAATTATTGTAGTATTAGTATAATTTAAAAGCAGTCAGATTACCAATTTGACAGTTCAAATAGACAACATCGTGCATGCCGAGGGGTCATAAATACAAGATGAACGGCGGTGCCATGGCCTTTTTTACTAGGCAGTACAATGCGTGAATTTTATACCGCTTTCATTTTACGAGTAACACTAAACATTTGGACGCAACAATAAAATAGTCCGTCGGCTTTTACGATACCTGGACGAGAATGCTCGTTTCTAAAGTGATTCTTGTTCAGAGAGGAGAATTCGAACAAGCTATAAGCCATTTCCATGTTTAGATGTCTAATCATAGTTACGTAACACTAAGATAGATACTTTGTTGATCAAAGGCATCAAGAAAAAAGTTTTCTAAATATAGTACGTGACTTCGCCTTCGTAATTGCTATCTGGCTATTGATGTTTTATAATAAACTGAAATGGAAAATACCGTGTCCGTAGGCGTAGGTTAGTTGATAACCAAGTCGCATGATTTATCAATTTATTTTAAAAATACCGATACATTAGAAATATGTTTCTGGATACAAAATGTTTATTCTTAAATTATTTAAGGTTGGCTCATTGAATACTAAATAAAGTGGGGATTTTTAAAGGTTCCCTAACTTTACGTAACGTAATACATAGCACGTGTGTTAAAAAAGGTTAAATTTTTCTCTTTATATAAAACAGGACTAGTAAAATATATTAGTTCTATTGAACAAAGGTTAAATTCACATAAACTACAGAACAATCATTTGCAAAAAGATCGTCTAGACCGACAAGTAAAAGAAATATCTTGTTGCAATTCTGTATTTCATATTTGAAACTGAGATCTCAAATATTCTCAAATCTTGTAATTCTCAATACTTACAGCTCGGGGGATTTTCTGCCTTGTTTAATATTAAAGTAGACAGTTTAAATATTGATCGCAAAGGTAAGATAGAAATAGGTTCTGTTTTACACAAAAATATATTTATGTTGAAGGTCATATTACTTTATCTTTAATTTAGTCATCTAAATTTGAATTAAGTAAACTAATTCAAAGCTGATTTAGATAAATTTAGAATATCTTAATACCCTTTCAAGTTGAAATTAATAAAATTCGATACCTACAGTTTTGTAGTAAACCTGAAACATTTTGTAGATTTAATATGGCATTATTTCTTACGCTGGCTGTAGTTTTTATTATATCAAGAAGCATATATACAATATCAGTATCAGCAGCAATAAACACATTGCATCGTTGTGTCCGATGACAATAGTTTGAGATTGATGCCCTACAAGTATCTCGCGTAGGCAGCATACCAAACTGTGTGGGCCCAACATCTGGGGACATTCCACCAGATGTCGAAACGTATTTATTGGACGATTACTTCCTCAAAACGGTCGCGACGTTTTTGTTAAGATTTCGCAATATAACGTCATTTGATTTTTGTCACGATTCACGATTGAGAAGATCACGATTAAATTTTAATTAATATATATGTAAAAGTAAATATTTAAATACCCTCTGTGAAGAATCAAATAATAGGGATAAGATTTCAGTCAGCATTTTAAACGAAACCTGATACCTATTTAAGAACAAGAGAGAGAAAGAATCAAAGAAGAACCATTTAAATAACCCGGGCAATAAACCATAAAACGATATAGCGAAAAGACGTCGAATCGAAGAACTTTCTATTGAGCGTCTTATAAAAATAAGTCTTTTATTGCATCCTTCGTCCAAAGCCATGCATGAAGAAAAAATAAAACATCACAGGGCTTTGTTAAGTACACAATGATCGAGGATAGCTCAGACGCCGCGATGGCCAGAGATAGGTTAGGTTCAGGCGTTCTTGGTAGTGCAAATATTTGTTCCTAATTATCTTAAGAACTTATGCGAAAATCCAGATAAACCTTTACACTTTTTATTATAATTGAGGAAGATTTGCAGATACTTTCAGGATATTTTAACTTCTTCTGTTTATTGAAAAAAAAAACAACTCATGCAATCTCCGTAATGAGTTAGAACTGTTATAATTGCTTTTCATATCCAAAGCTATTTATTACTCAACTGATTCCCCCCGAAATCGCAATAATTCCTTTCTATACCTTTTATAACACGACCTTGAAATTCTTTCGCCGAATTGTATTTAATCAGCAGATCGAATGTCTGAATCGGTACCACGCAATCGCTTCATTGAAGATAGTCACGACATACTTTAAAAAATATAAATACACCCTGACTGATAATGGATTGTTTAAGAACGTTAAAGTATGCTATCGACAATGTATTGTGATACAAATAGGTTCTAACAATTCTGTCTAAGGGAACTAACTCTTTAATAAAGTCAAAAGTGGATGTAGCAGCATCGCTGTCTGCAGTTCCGAGAAAGTCATCCAATAAACATATTTTTTTGCCAGCTTGCTAATAGAGGTCAGATCGTGCAAATCATGTTCATTGTATTCCAAATGTATCTCATATATCTGTGTGCTCTAATCTTTCCTTCTTTTATTTTCAGGTAAGTCGTGACCTTCATATTTCTTTTCATCTGCTGCGTAAGTAACCAGGAAATAGACTTGGGTTCTATAAACGTTGTGTATGAAAAAACAGCATCCGGTTTCGATCTTCTCGTATTTGATTCGAGCAAAGCTACAATTAAATTACAGTTATCGGTTTGTTCCATGTTTGCAGTTTGTGGCGATTTATTTATACATATACGTTTAGAGAATTTTGAGATTATAAAACAATGTAAAACAAAATTTTCAATTCTTTGAGTCGCTGTTTTGGAGTAAAATGTATTAAGAGACAACGTTACTAATAACAGTATAATTTTTCTTTATCACTGATAATAAAAAGATAATCAATTTAAAGGAAAATGTATTTTCTTAGAATAACAATAACAAACAAAACATATTATTGATAATTGATTATGTAGAATAAACAAGTTACTGAACATAATCTTTTCACTTAACGAAACAACCTTCTACGATGATTGAAAAGTGATTGTTATTCTCTTTAGACCTATCACTCACGCTATCGCTTACGACTTTAACCATATCGGTCCGCCGGGCTCACGTCATACCTAATTGCAGTAGATTGTTCTGACATATCGCTTTGACCGGCTCTGGCCCGTGACGCCATTCCATCTGTAACCGTCACCACTCTAACCTGACCCTCTTCATCTCGCTGATCTATAATCATTCAAAGCACATATGGGAAGTCAACGCTCCGTTCAGAGCTCTCAATTAATGGCCGGTTGATTGTGAATTACATAAATAATGACTGCGGAGTTTCAAGGTCGATATGTTTTCACTTCACTAAATTTAACTCTTGAGCACGTACGTCTAGTTCGGTCCGGATATAGTTTGTTGTTTGAAATAATATTTGTTAATTAAAGACAGTTCATATGAAATTTCCATGAATAAAAATATGGACAAAGAAATGTTTAAGAATACGTGAAGGTCAATTGAAAAATATGAAGGTTATTGACCATGCAAAGTGGAACTTATGGACAAATGAAATATCACGTTGACAAATACATTTGTCGGTGTTAAAGGAAATAGTGCCCTATTCTGCTTAAATGCAATGGAACATGGAAATTTATAGCCGGATACAATGACTTTAATTGATCGGTGGATAAACTGTATGGATGCAAATTTGTGTACATCATATATTACGTTTTGTACAATGTTGTATAAGCAGAAGTGTATTCGCTTTCACAAGATGTTCACTTCGTAGAAACAGTTATAATAGATATCAAATTATTTGTTTTACAAGGCAAACAAATCAAACAACAAAAGTTTTCGTTAATAGGATTTTATTAGATAAAGAGAAGGAACGGAACACAGTGATGTATAAGCTAGAATAACATTTAAACAATACTGTCTTCACATTTATAATCGATGTTTAGATCTTAAAACAATTTACGAAATACAGTCAGACTTAGAAGTGCAAACTTTCGACATCTTTTTGGTTTAAAACATGAACACGGATATAACATTTAGAAACAATAGTTTAAGTGTTTAAATTTAACGCAGTGATTTTGACGATTATATTATATAGTTCATACGTGTTTTGGCTCAATAGCTAATCTAAATTGGGTACACAATTTATAATGTTCAAGAACATAAACATTTAGAAATTGTAATTTCCCCCCAGATAGATGTAACGATGTTGAACTTGAACATATGAACTATATTTTCCAAGTACAGATATCTACAAAATTGTTATAACAATGATACAATGACAAAGAAGATGACTGTTTTGAAGCAAAACTATCAAAGTAACTACAATTATAAGTAATGATAAATAATTTAAGAAATATGGCTCAGACATAAACGACATCTGTAAGTACAATCGTCTCGAAAAGTGTTTTAGATATTGAACATGAACACGGCAATATGGATAGAGCTTATAAGGATTTCGACGAGGGTAGTGGGATGAAGGCAGGCGGTTGGTTCGTCTAGACACGCGTCCTCACGTACCCGTATGTTACATACCGATCACTTATATCTGCTCTCGTACGTAACGTGACTCCAATTTCAGGTATAACGAACGTTTGATATTGAACATAGCTTCTACTGCGCTCTTTTATTTATCAAATAGTTCATGCTTAAATTAACTTTATGTTACTTAGTGAATTTTGAAATATTACCTGACTTTTTGATTTAAATCAACTGTTGTCTTCTTTGATCATTTAATACTGTTAGTTGAATAAACATTGAAATGTATTTTCGCGGTAAAATTAAGTTTATATCACTCCCCAGGCTCCTAACTATCTCCACACAAAAACTTACACCACAACGACGTTCCGTTGCACCGTGAAAGACGAACAAACATACATTTACCTATTTGTAGTATTAGTATAGATGTTAGATAAAGAGTACCTACATATAAATCTCGTTCTATAAAGGTCGTTGCAGATCTTTAAACCCTGTAGCGTTGAGCGACTTCGAATTACAGTGGCGTCTCAAGTTAGACCCGTTTTCAAGATGTATCGTTCCACCTTTTTCAATTTGTACTTCGATCAATGACAATTCTAGATACCGAAGCTGAATTATTAAATCGTAGAGCTGTTCACTGATAGAATATCATGAGTTGTTAGAATTATTTGTAATAAAATTTAACTTTTTATAACGTTTATAATAGTAATATTAATGTGCTTTACGTCGTAAGAATGATAGAAGAAAAAAATGTGTATGACAAGTAATACAACAGACTCAATTAAAGAACTATTTATTATAGACAACCTTAGGATACTTAGGGGATCTGTCAAAATTTAGAACGCTCCGCGAATTAGTTAATTTAGTAATGATTTAAACTCAAGTAATTACTTTAAATATATAAACAAATGTGTGTGTAGATTATAGACACAAGTGTGAGTGACTGCATACCGATCAAAGAGAATTGGGTTCGATCCCCGGCGAACACACAAGCACACTTATGTATTCTTAAATGACAAATAAATTATGAGTATCAGATTATTGCAAGTTACAAAATGATTTACTTTATACTAAACAATTAAATGTTTGACTTTTATAGTTATTATTATTATTATTTGTTTATAAGCGTATTGATACTTTTATTAAAAACGCAAAGAAAGTATTTTCCCTTTTTTATCTTTATTTTGATGTTCTCACGCTAAAACAAAATTGGATATATGATATCCCAACTCCAAATATTATACGCGTCTGATATTAAGTATATTGTAATATTAAATTGATCTTTATCGCCTCATTCGGTTACCTCAGATCGACGGGACGCGAAAAATCGAAGAATTTTTAATTAACTGTCTTTTAACATGTGCCAAATTTTATTACCATCCTTGGATCACTTCAACCGCATACCAATAAGGGTGTAATTTGTCGTCATGTGCTTAAAATTATATTTTTTTCAATATGAACTGTATTGTTAGTGAGATAGGGTGTAAATTACCATGCCGTAGTTAACACTCGCGAGTTGGCAGAGGCTAACGGTATACTGCACCAAGTATGGAGTGTATGATATACGATTCGCAACACTTTTATCTTTATTATAATTCAGTTGAATAAAAGAAAGGCCTTTAACGTACAATTCTTTAAAAATAACTGTATGGTAGATAAGACGCCGGTTTCATTTCATTTACAATTGGATACATAAGAACCAGTTGCAGAAACGAGCTTTAAATATTTAACACTACTTTAAGTCCTAATGCTTCGTTATAGCGTTGCACATAACATTAGTCGATAATAGAACCGTTAAAAATGTTATATTGAATTTTTGGTTGAATAATAATCGCCTAAAGTGGGTTTCTTCACCGTCATAAATTAAAAATTATTTAACGCTAATGTCTCCATTAGGCTCCGAAGATTTTAATTAACACTTTTATTCTAGTGACTCTAAATGTAATAGTTTACATATTTATGGTTCATACTAATAAATATATCTCATTTCTTATTAGATACTCACTGATTCCGAAGATACTAAGTTGTTTTTTATGTAACCAAAAAAACAGTGATATGTTAATAACTAGTGGTTTAGATATATATAATTATGTTGACCGTAGTACTGTTTAATAGTCTGATCCAAGGAACAACAATTACTCTGGAATTTATTTAAAATAAACTAATTTTGTAACTGTAATATTCACCATAGAGAATTACGAAGAATTCGAAATTCGAAATATGAAGCCATATTCATAAAGATGCAGTATCAGAAGAACTAAAACAGCGTGTTAAATTTCCACTTCATAGAAAATTGTTCTAATTCAACTTGCAAGATTTTACTCAAACAAACATACTAATAAACTAATAAACATTACAAGTTAAATAAAGCTTTTAAAAATATGACGGCAACCGGAAACCTTTAATTCACTAATAGCTAGATTATAATCTTATCAAACATTATTCATAATTCTTTTGTATTTTACAAAAAAAGTATCTGTCAAATTTAAATTAAGAATAGAAGTCAACGACCTAATGACAACGTTATAACAAATTACTTTCGGTGAAATAATACATAAATTATGTTAATATACATGTGTATGTGTGCTAGAATTTAAATTACATCGGCTCAATTTGATACAATTTAAAACGACGTATGAATTATCGTTAATAGGCATTACCAGACATTTGATATGAAGGGAAAAATTATTTATGTTTGGGTATTTTGCGTAGGAAATTATGAATTTATTTTAAATATCCACAACTTATATATTATTTTATGTTAAGCACTTGTATATTAAGTAAATTGAAGATCGTTAACTCTAACTTAAATTTAATTATCGACAATTTAATAAAATAACACTAATATTTGTAATTGTAAGTTTTATTTCCTTGTATTTACTTAATATAAGTAATCCTTTAATATCCATATTTGCATGTGGTATATTTTCCATACACTAAAGGATTTAAGGAATTTAAATATTAATAAAAGTAACAGATAATAAAATTAAAGTCGCCCCGGACACCTGTTAAATGCGGACCATTTTTTTTTTATTTAGAATATACATGAACGGATGCTTTAATTAAAAAAATGAATACGGAGCTATTAAAAACAACATATTCAGATTTTCTATTACAAAAAAATACATTATTATATTAGTATAATATAAATATTAAATGTGTCCTTGTGTTAAGCTCGCAGCGAGACAGAAAAGGATCCTAGAACCAAATGAGAATGTAGATGGAGATTTAGGATTCCGGATGGTGACACAAGATCACGATAAACAGCCGCTTTAAGCCCTAGGATGTTTCTCATCAAAAACTAGTAATGAAACAGGTCAGCCACTTCCTCCTTGACAGGAAACGCGTCAGCGATAATTGTAGGCAATGGTGTCAACAGCGGTAACACCAGTAACCAATATTACAGCCTCCTATAAGATGCGATCGGTAGAATTTTTTTATCGGAAAATAAGGTTTTATAAAAAAGTTAATTTCGATTAAAGAAATAATTGACATCCATAATTTTCAATAGACATGCAACCAGTTAAAAAAAATCGCATCTATATTTTTATATCATAAAATTTTTATTAAATTTTTGATGCAATTCAAGCATAATTCTATTAAAACAGTAAAAACTAAATATAATCATCATTGCGCGTTGTAAAGTATCAATAAAAACGCTATGAAGTTATTATGAATGAACAAGAACCGGTTATGTACGCGATGAACTTTTTGTAGTATTGTTCAACGTAATTTTCTATAATTACATCAATTTGTAGTCTGTGCGTCAAACATTGATCTTGGCTATATCTTATCTATTATACAATACGGCTGATCAATCTTATTCTGTTTTTAAAAGCTTTTATTTAACTTAGCTCGTTCGTAAGGATAAAATATTTAGAACGGAGTTATAATAACTTCATTTTATTGTGAAACGTTGAAGTCTATATATATAAATAAGGATGTTTGAATATATATGAAACCGTTAAACTCAGAAACCATTAGACCGATCATTACGAAAATTGGTATGTATATGTATTTTTCTACGGGGAAGGTTTATATGCTATGGCCATTCATGTAACTCGCCACCAGGCGGCGCTGTAGTGACGACTTTCCAATAGACAACATTTATTTCCCCACGAAGCGGGCTGGGCTCGCAAGTACTACACAGGAATGCTTTAATTACGAAGACCATGCATTATATGATAAGCATGTCCTTACATATACCTTAGGGTTGGCTCCAGTAGGAGTAATTCTTAACAGATATCGTTAGACGTTAAATTTCATTTACACATTCAATTATGATAGTTCCCTATAAATTATACTATAATCTGATTGCGACTCTCAGGATTAACTTCAAAGAGACCTCTTCAACAATTTTAGTTCTTTAAACAATAGTTTAAATTAATAAACGGGTTCTATATTTTTTTTGTAATAAGTACATGTTTGTGTGTTTGTAATACGTTTATATATACACAAGCGCAATATGGGCTTATCGTGAGTACTGAAATCGATTTCCCACAGAATATAAAATCAATATCAAAATCTTGTTTTGTTTTTTTCATAATTATAAATTTTGATGTTCAAGTACGTATATATGTATGACGTAACAAATTCAAGTGTTATAGTTTTTTGTATTCAAAAAGCTAAATGCAATCGCTTACCAAGTAGTAATGGAAACGTCCAAGCTGCATTTTGACTCGCCTTAGTTTTCTTGTAGCTATCGCAAAACAAGATCTGGGGTCTTATTCTAAAAGCATACGAAAATATTTCACTGTTTCTCCATTTAATTGGCGGAGAAGGTAACCAAAGAACTTCCTAGGTTCGGTTGCTTACTAACTCTAGAATCAAAATAGAAGTCATTAATATTGAGATGTGTACTCAGCTATTCTCATATTATGCAGTTCCGAGTTGAGAATTAGTTCAATTTTATATAAATGTAAATACTGTTGTTGAAATTTCTTTATATTCAATAAAGAAATGATCTCGTACCGATTCTTCACAGATGTATCATAAACGACATGATCACATAATGATTAATACTTGAGTGCAAGTTCTTCCTTTCTTTCTTTTTAACTCGGCAACGTATCAACGACACCTTTGCTGTTGGCTCATGTCCATGTTTAGTCTTTAGTCTTCGGTCATTACCCAAAAAAACACAAGAGAATCTGCATTTATCACCCGAGACTTCACCGAGCTCTGCCAATTGGCAATTATCGACTGGTGTTTGATTTACCGCTAATAAACCCCCGAGAACGCGTTTCTCAGAATCTGTTCTGAGGTCTGCCACGTCGGTATCGAAGGCTTTGTTTTTACTCTATTATGTGCCTCGGATTCAACGTGCACACGCTGAAATATGTGACCAATTCAATTTCATGGGGCAATGGATCCCGCGGGTATTTGACAGGTTGTGTCGGAACAATTTTTTACCAATTCACTCATAAGAGACTTGTTATGTATACGTACGGTGGTTTCTCAGAACTGTTACTTAGATGTCAGATATATATGACGCATTCAGTATTGAGAATTAAGTAAGTCCTTTATTAAGCTCTATCAATCGAAATAAGACCTGAATGTTAGCCTAATTAAGTGTAATTTTAAATATCAACTGTTAAAAAAGATATTATTTTGGTTAAGAGTTAGTTCACGGTAAGTACAAAAGGCATTCTTAGTAAAGATGTTAAACAGAGCTTTAAGAAACTTTATTCCCATTACGTATTGTAACAATTCACTTACACAAAAACTTAGTTACTAGGCACTTACTTTATATTAAAATTTACTTACAGTTGAGCGTGCCTGTATGTAAATTTTACTCGCAAAATACAGTCAAATACAGTTTAGGAGACTTAAGTAAGTACACACTGCAACAACTTTTGCGTTATTATGCTGCGCTCGAAATTCGACCGTAATTCATGATAACAATGGATTATTTTATATTGACAGTATTAAATATTAAATTTCTTTTCATTTTGATATTAACCACAAACAAAAGAGTATATGTATGTATACATATATTATGTGTGTGTAGTGTAGGTATATTTATATGAATGATATGTTAACATTAGCGTCCTTAAATATCTTCTCCATGCATTACTTTGCCAAATTTCGTACTCCTCCGTTCCCGTCATTGTCTTACAAAGAGATAGGTACAAGTTTTATCCTCACGAATTAATATATGTATATAGATTAGCAATCAAATTATATTTAAGTGGTTACCTGACTAATAAATTTTGTAAACTAATAAAACTTTATTACTAGATTTTCTCCTGTGAGTCTTACTAATTCGAGATCATTCAGACTTACGTATTATAAGTGGGAAGTGTCTTTGTATGTTCTTCTCTCACGATGCAATGGAAAGTCCTTGTGGTATTATTTTTTGTGTGGAAATAGCTGGAGGACTGGAGAGTGACATATTAATGTTTTTACCGCGAAAAACATCTCATTCTTATTGAAAGATCCTTAGTATATAAATGTTACATTATTACAGAGAAACAATGATTGCTTATTTGTACAAAGTCAGGATGGAACATTATCTATCTGTCAGCCTTTGAAGCATTTAACTAGTTCAGAATGATTTTTAATTGTCATTTGAAGCCTCAATTATAACATATATTGTTACGGCTAAATGCCATTTTTTTCTGTCTCAGACGACACTTTCACATAAGAACAACACGGTCCATTTTCTTAAAACAGAAATGTTCATCGTCGGTTAATGACCCATGCGGACCCAACATTAATAAACTTTTGATTAATTGTTAATATCATATTATGCCCATATTTGCTCATCAAGCAACATTAAATATAATTTGTGTGTTATTTGAAGTTGTTTGGCGTCTGGTTATTACAGATTATAAATTTATAATGTCAATATTTTGACATAATGTAAATTATTAAACTTTTTACGGCTGCGTTCGAATTGATTATTCTTTGAATGCATTCTTAGCCACAGAGTAACTTTTTGTTGTTCATAATTTATTTTCCTAATATTTACATAAGTTATTACACGACGTGAGTAATGTTTATTTTTTATTATCCATCTTTGAGGTCAGCATTTACGCAATATTTATGTATAACATTCGTTTTTTTGCTTAATTTACATTTCAATGGATGTTTAGTTATTACTTTTAATATCTACTGCTTATATAACTTGAAATGGAATAAAAAATGAAAAATAAAACGTTTTTTTTATCTGTCCAGTACCTAGAATAGTAACGGGACTATCTGTCAAAAGATTTCCACGTGAGTTCTGTCTCAATTGCTGAGAACATTTTACATATTCTTATTTCAACTGACAGCTATAATATTTGACAAATAACAAACATTCCTTGTTTAATAGTTAATTGAAACAATTTTCAAATAATTTACATTAACAGCATTGAATAACTAACTGTATTGAGAAAGCAATTACTCGTATATCAATATGTTCATAAATCTTTCGAATTCAATGGCGCGAATATATTCACATCCGCCATAGTCATTGAGCATAGAGTACAATTTTGTTTCGAAAGAGTTATGGACGAAGAGATTTTGCCGCCTACTTTTACAATAGAGGTTAAGGTTACGTAAATTGAATAAAGGAAATCAATTATTTATCAGCCAGTAGGTGATTTGAGAATAAAGATTTATACATAGGATATATGAATCTCATTTCATTTAGATTATCTTGCGTTACAACTGTAATAAAGAAATTGTTTTATGATTGTGTTAAAAGGACATTATGGAAAAATCATTGGGCTTTCTGGAAAAAGAGATTAAGATTTTTCAGTGTGAATCTAGGAGATATAACATAATAGCTTGTACTGCGAATAAACTGACTCCCTACTATTAAACATCGGACCCATAGCAATTTAAGACAGAAGTGGTCATTTATTGCATAATAAGTTCACTTCTTATTAAGCAGAAAGATTTATAATGTAAGTTTAAAAACTTTACTAAAACTTACTATTCAAATAAAATCATTACACGACAATAAAACATAAAAACTCTTAAAGCTTTATAATCGATCTCCTATCTGTCCCCTCTATCCACAGATATAGCTGCATAGCAACGCAGCAACCATCAAATGGACTCTCGCATTTTTCTATTTCCGTGTCCACGTCGGTAACTTACACGATGTCATACGATTTCCTAAAAAGGCCGGCGGTACCGATGGCTCGATTTCGGCACAGCAAACAGGAAAAAAGGTAACCAGAACGAGACAAGTGTGAGTCAAGCGATGACCACGTCCGGTCTGACGTCCGATCGAGCCTGTTTATGTTGAGGATAAAAGATTTGCAATGGTTCGGTCCTTGCTACGGGTTCATTTCCTTTGATGTTAAGTCTTGTTTCTTTTAAAGACGACTTCTAGAAAAGAATACATCGATATTTCTGCAGAAATATAAAGAATATAACGCTGCAGCGTTTACCAGTTGATTTATTGTGAATATATCATTATACAGCTACAATTTATACAGTAAAGATCGGACTATACTATTTTAGATATAAGTTGATATATGTTCAGCCATAAGTGTTTTCTGAAGAAAAAATAAAAAGAAAAAACCTAACCTAAGTTGCTTGCCGCTTCATCTTTCGGGTAGGAATTTGTTGAAGCGATGACGTAGTGGCGTGGATGATTTACGAATTATTCATAAAAAACAACTATCAAATATATATATTTTTTCATTTCAATCATAAAGTTCAAACGAATGATATGATTACATACTTCAATTTATAAATTTTGACAAACTTCAAATTAGTTTTACTGGTTTCGAACGGGGCTATTTCTTGAGAGAACAAACTTGGTTAAGTGTAACTGAAAACAATTAGTTAAAATAGATTTCAATCGTTATCTGCACTCAGCGGTTCCATTTCGCGGCTCCCTTGGATTAATTTATTTGGACAATCAAGACATTTATAACCCATTGTATTACCCGGGCAAAACCAATTCCAGTGTGGGCACGAATTTGCGAAGTCGTTAGTTTCAGGGCGAATCAATACAGTTTCTTGCGGTGACTAAATCACTCACAATGCTGTTGGAATTTCAACGCTCTAAATAATTTCTATAGAGTTTACTTTATGGGTTTTTGAGAGTAAAAAGCTAGACGTTCAAATTGACTAATTACGAAGAATTCGAATGTGCTCCGTTCACTTGGATTGATAATGGGCTAAGGAATAGCGTGTTTTTTATTGTTTTAGATTTATGACGTTAACATCAGACAACCTGTATGTGTGTGTTTGTTTTGTGTGTGTGTGTGTATTTGTATGTAATTGGTTTCCCTACAACGGCCTTGTCAATTTTGATAAACTATTGTATTAAATTGTATTTTACTGTTCAAATTGAACTAAGTAAGTGTCATCTTCATGATAGTGAGATTTAACGTAAACAAATGAATTTATATTTTATGTAATGCCAGATGTTATTGAATTAAAAAGCGTTCGTTATTAATAAATATGTACAATGTAAGTTCAAAAACAAATGACGGTGGCCTACACATCTGCGCAAAGCTCAGTCGCCTAGCTAGCAATGAATAATAAGCGGAAAGCCAACCCTAGTAGCCTTCTTATTATCAGAAAATTAATACTTTATACAGGAATCGATTACTTAACTATGCTTGTAAATTGAGTGGGTACTAACTCACATTGATCAATACCTACGAACGCCCATAAATCTTAATATTCAGGAAAAACTTCTAACATTTTCTGAGTCCTCTCTTCCGGGTAGTGGTAAAAAACTTAAATCCATTAGCGCACCATCCATCAACATTCCGTCGGACTGCTAGATATCACTGTGTTTCTCATCACGCGGTAATACGCCACTGGGCATTAACGTTAACTAGATAGGCCGATGGACCGCGACCAAATGTTTAATATCCGTGACAAATATAATATTACATCACTACGCGAGCGACTCTGGTTGCGGTCGAAGGCTGAGAGTCCACCAGAGTTGTAAGAGGTAGCGGAAAGGCACGTAAGTAAATATCTATAGGATTACCCAATTTTTGCAGCTTCGTGTAATTAAGTAGTAGTAGTTTGTTGATTTTTTCCTCGCAAACCATCTTGAACCCTTGTACAGCTCTGGTGGAATCTCAGCGTAATTTTGCAGGAAGATACATTCATCGTTTTTTTCCTTAGCTAGCAAGTCTTCACTTGTATTCTTGATGTAGAAGTTTTGCACTACAATTATATTTTTGAGTTCCAAGCCGAAGACACGAGGCTTTATTTTGAAAAACACAATATTAATGAACATGACCTGGATGATATAATGGTTGTAGTTATATATATGGATGTTTCATTTGACCAAGGTTCAAATTCCAAACTCTTTATTCCAATCAACAAACCTATAGACGTCAAAACCTCTTTTTTAAGCCTTAGTGATGATAATATTTATTCACCATGTTAAAGTCCTTGAATAATTTACCCACCATTCCGATAAATTATATGAAATTTTCAGCAACAAAATTGACAAGAGTGCTTTAAATCTATCAAGTAAATAACATGCCATTCGGTAATAATATTTTTTTAAATTCATTTAACATTACTATAAATACCCCTTAGTAAGTTATAGAGCAGAATTCATATAGTAAAGGCCACAGATTAGAAAAATACAATAGACAAGACGCAAAAACAATTTCCGAAGCTCGATATATTCTTTTATGGTTTACGAACGTGCGAAAACTCAGACGGGCTAATATTTAGTAGACACCGTCGCCTATGGACATGTGCAACACGGGAATGCATCGCCGGCTATGAAGAGTTCTTTTTTCGCGTTTTTTATGAATCCCATGATTATTACAGCGGTTTTAACAACTCCCAGCCAGACAAGAGACTGAAATTTTCACGCACGCGGTTGAACGAATCGTGATAAGGGACAGAAGAATTCAAAAACTGTTGAGCATTATATAAAAAATATACATGTTTTTCAATTAATTAAAACAAATATTTTTCAATAATATAGCTTAAAATAGTACTAGTATGTGCTCGTGGATTTCTAAACCCTGATGTTTGTTGTAAATGTGTAATGATTTTCAAAATTAGGTTCTTTATCTATTTGATAACTTGTTCAATTTCTTCATGACTGCATTACAAATTTGTAGAACTGCAGTGAAAGTTTTTAAGTTATTTAATTTAATAGACAGTGCGCAGACAATAAAATACAAATAGATTTCTAGAAGCAGTCCTATTGTTCATAGACAAAACGGGTAAAAGATTAGTGAACGGATATATATATATATTTTTATCATATACAATATTTATGTTGGGTACGCCAACATGAACTCGTGTAATTATTATGTTTATGATGTTCGTAAGACAGACAGACTATCAATATATTTTATACTAATAAACGAGTAAGAAAAATAAAGAGGAGATTATAAGCCCATGTCTCACACCTCCAGTAATGGGGTCCCCCGCGGTCATCTCCTGCCGTTATTATACCACGGAAGCGTATTAAAGAGTAAATCTATTAGATACATCATTACTCTGTGAACTACCTCATGCCGATATAACCTTTACAGTGCTAGGTTTAGGAGCTAAAATCGGTAATCGGGCATTTTCGGTAATATTTGATGAGCCCGTACCAGAACGGAATGGTCACGCTCAGTCATTACATGTTAATGGCTTTTCATTAGATTCTGTCAACATTTTCGATTAAAGATCGCTGTGGAAATATTATAAGATAATAAAGTATTATGTAAGTTTTGTTATAAATTGACTTTCAATGGAAATTAAAGATTAAATTGGTGTTTAATATGGAGACAGTTTTATGGATTAAATCTTATGAGAATGAGTGCTAGTGGATACTTCTTATGTAAATAGGTGATAATTGAACAAGCGCCCAATATGATGGTAAGTCATGAAGGACGCGTTGTCGGCCAAAGAGGAGGGTGGCACATAACCAAGAAAAAAAACCCTACCACCTCTATGGAGTTGTTAATGGCCGATAAGAAATTTGTGAAAAAAACTGAATAGTCTATTCCGATTTTAAAATACGAATATGTTGAAATGACATTCGATGTCACGATATAAAAAAAATTCATGACAGCAATGATTCTCGGAATATTCGCGAATAATATTAGAGATAAAATTAAAATTTTAGACTTTCTACCTTCGTGCTTAGAGACATAGGTAAGTACGTATAATACGTCGTAAACGTCGAATCGTAAAATAAGATGGGACAACAAAATTTATATCGAGTCGTAAGACTATAATATAGCCTTAGTATATGCGATACGGTATGAGACAGCTATTTGCATGGTAATAGTGAGTAAATGTCTACCCTACAATTACTGGTAATATGGCTCGCTATATAATAATACAGTAATAATGTAATGCAATATTGTTTTGCAGTGATTTGCAGGCATAATCAATAAAGGCATTGCATTCGCCAACAATGTATTCAAATTGGAATCCTCCAAGTGCATAACTGCTTTTTTTTTAATTCCAAGTTTAATTTGAAAAAAGAACATCATTGTTATTTAATCGTACGATGGATTTTGTTCCTTTTTTAAGTTTTGCAGATTTTATAAACTGTTGTAACTTAAATTTAATTTCATAGTTTCGTATTGTACGCGTTTTACATTTGTAATACATATAAATTTACAATAATGACCACTATTTTATCATTATTAAAAAAAAAATTGAGGAAAGTTACAAGAGCAGAAAGTTTTATTATTAATAAATGACGTAAAAATCATAATTAAATCCCAAAAAAGGCAATTCAACATACGTAAATCACGACTTATGTTCTTAGAAACTTACACACGATGGCATCTAAAATATTCAAATGTGACAACGAAGCTGACAGGTGACATACAATGACTGTAACTTAGTGTAACTGATGATGATTAAGATGAAGTCATTAGACCCGGTGAAAGGTAGATAAGGTCACTGTCGCCGATATCACAGACGCCGCCCGATATTTTGTTATGAAATTAACACCGTTTATCTTAACGATGACTTTTATGAGGTTTATCTACGAGAAATTGTTTACATTCACTCTTTTATAACGCCGCTTAGGACTTCTTTGTAGGTAACATTTTTGGTTTTAACGCGAGTGAACGAGACGGATATAGAGACGGTATATTGTTGTCTCTTTCTATTCATACCTGGATATCAATGCCGTATGAATTAAGGAGCTGTGTATCGACTACTTTGTTAGTTCTTTGCCTTTACAATAAAAAATAAATCACGGCTTAGTTGAAAGGTAACGTGCTATATATACCCGATAACTTAGTTATTTGAGTCTGCCAAGGATGCGAGGGATCCCGGGTTTGTTTCTCGGTCAGGGCAGGTATTAATGTGACACATAAATGTCACTCGGTCGTAGGGTTACTGATGTTTTATTTGTGTTATCATAATGTAAATTTACAGACAGACCGATGTATAGGTGTACGCAGCATCTGGTTCTTTTTAACGGTAAATCATTACTTGGTCTAGGTAAGAGGGCTAATCTTTTTTTGCCCAAAGGAGGGTCAAATTCATTATAAACAGGAACTTCATGGACAAATGCACATTCGCACGGAAAGTCAATTAATTAATTCCAGAAGAGGCCACTCCATCTGGTCTTCATCTCGGTACGCACATAGAAACTTAGAATTCAATTCGCAATTTTAAAACCTAAAATGACAATTTTCCATGTATTTTTTAAAATTAGATTTCTCCGATTATTCACAGTTCATTTAATACCAACCAAATAAAACAAATCACACACACATTTATTGTCTCGCTCGGCCTCAGTAAGTATAAGTAAATAGAATTGGGTACCCAAAGTTCACCAAACAAACCACAAACTGGAATTGAACGAAGGAAGAAACCTCAAGAAAGCTTCACTCGTGGCGCAAGAAAGAAATACCATTTTAAAATCTCATTTCGTTCGACTTTTGAAAGGCGTCTTATAAAGAAGTTCCATTTTCGAACGAAATGCCCTCTCGTATTGCATAATGCGTAAAATAATGTAAAACGATTTACTGAGAAAACTTTGTTCATTCACAAGCGTAAAAGAGTCTTGATTGTATTGAGTATACGGGCGAGAATCCTGTGAATTGTTTCAGAGTCTATCTGCTATCTGGGTTGATAGCAAATTCTCTATATGGTGACATGTTTGTTACGCTTGGCAACGTCATTGACACGAATGTGTTTGAAATTAACGGTTATTATCGACTTTGATAAATGCTGTTACGAGTTTAAGCGGTGTAGTGATGTCGTTTTGATTAAAGACGATTCAGGTTAAAGATTTGTCCTTTGAATTAACGATAAATATAAATTGTTGGTTGTAGCATTAGGTTATCCAGGCTCTGTACTACGTCCTGTTCGTCCAACCCTGTTATGGCCTGAATACCAATTGAATTGGACGTAGTTATTCAAAATAGATCCAACAACAAAATTAAACTTACCACATATCTTATACTTACTTTTAAAAGTACTCATTTTTGGGTCTTCAGAAAAGATAAAAAGCTTCATAAAGAAAACTCAACTATACATTATTTTCGTGTAAAGAAATAGGCAACGCACCCCAAAGTAGCTCTCAAGCGATATTTTTCTACTTATCGTTATATTAGGACTAAATTATTATAATCTTTAGTCTATGTATAACTATAATTATAAGCTTTATTACTCGTGACCACACATGCACCAAAGCATCAATCCATTCTTACAAACTATTCCTTTAAAATATTAGAGAGTACAACTAGGAGAATTGCATATAAAACATGTCACACCTAATGTTATTCTCATTAGCTATGATATAATTAACAGCCAGTAATAAATTTAACATATGCTCATAGAAGTAATAAAAACCTAATAAAAATAGCACATCACACGCTTTATTTAACCATTATATTACTTTAACTGGGCGATCTTAATAACAAAGGAAAGATGTAATTTATATACAGATATATAACTAAGAATGGAAAATTGAGTAATAATATGCTAACTATTTGGTTCTTGGTAGAACGCTTGTTGTACTCAGCTCCATTATATAATAATTTATCCAGATTTTATGTTGGTGTATAATAAAGGTGATTTTGTTGTCATTGTTGTAACAAATGCCGGTTTGTAAGGCAGAACCGTCTTTTGTCCTTTCTTAGCTAATAATGTATTGGTGAGTTTTTGGTGAGCACCTTTCACAGCCGACAAGAAATCAGTGATGCCTTTGGTGTTGACGATAAACTTGGGTGACGTTATCCTTAAATTCAATTAAATTATTAATTAAACTTTTGCTCAAAACCAATCGCTTAAGACATTTCGTAAACTCAAGTAATTACTTTAACGTAACTAAATACGAGTGCAAATATTTAAGATTCAAGGTACAAAATTTCGTTTACAATCTACATCGTAGTTTGTTACAGTTTATTAGTGAAATAAACAAAACTTTTCACGATAAAAGTGTAATCTAACACATGAACTTGGCCGCACATGCATCGCGTCGGGTACAACAGCGTTATTAGCGAAACACGAGAAAAAAGTAAACCTGTCCTCACGCCCACGCGGACGGAGCAAGTTTAAACTCGCTAGGGTTGTCGACACTTAATTTGTGCGCCTTGAAAAATAATTAAATTTTTAAGTTGTCATATTATCATCTGTTAAGAAAATAGTATGTTCGATAGAAAAAAATCAAGGTTTTGAATATCTGTCGTGTCGTAATAATGCTGATAAATAATAGTTTTTTAAACAATATTTATTAAATACATATTATTGCAAACAATACAATTACAATTCTATTCGATATTAATGATTAAATATATATTTGTTATGTATTTTGTTGTGTAGGAGTGGATGTTAGTGTATTTTTTATATCTTACCAAAGTTCAAATTATAACTGTAAGGGTTAAATTAGTTTTCTCTATTGTAAAATATTTACAATTTATAGACATTGTATGCATAAAAAATATTTTATTTAGGAAACAATCAATCGAAATTTTATACCTAAAGTATTCGATACCTTGTCAAGAAATCAATTTAACGTGAACTTTGTAGCTATTTTATTAACGAGTAATATAAAAAATTAACATATTTAATTTAAAAACTTAAAATGTGCCAACCCATAACGCCGAAGCATCCATTTAAAATTGACTATTTATTACTTTGTAATTTATAGGGCAGCCCTATCGAAATCGAGATACATGAGTTTACTAGCAACGTTCATACTTTTCATTTTTTATGGGCTCCGGTTATTATGGGTTCATTTTAATATCGGAATGAGGTTATATTACTGCGTAAAGGCTTCGATAATAGCACTGAATATCTATTTGCGTTTAACTAATGTATTATATTACTAATAAATTACTTTGTAACACGTACAATTTGCGATATAAACTAACTACAAATTCATTACCGGTCCTATCGTCTAAGCGCTATAAAAGGATCCTATTTGCTGAACGACCTATTCTGAAAAGGACATATTTTCTAAATACCCTACTTTTCAAGTTCGCCTAATACCTTACCTTAGCACAATCTAAGGCTTGTAAGTACTATAGTCAACTTGAAACAATTACTCAAGTTGAAGTAATGACTTAAACAACAATTTGCTTTCGCAAAACTTTGAAAGATACCGCGACAAGTTCGTACTCAAAGTCCCTGCCTGGGCGCCAAACGTTCAAAACTAATGTCTATTAGCTATTATACAGCTCAATGTCATGTGCAACTAATTTGCAATTACATTTGGAGAGATACTGCTCCACGTTTCAATTTCGCCAAATCCACATGGAGTCCTCCCGGACGCAAAGCTGTTGTAGACCAAGACTGCATATTGAATATCCCCAGAGGTAAGGGAAAGCTAGGAGAAACTATCGGACACCGGAATACTAGTTAGAAGGAGAGTGACTTTCGACAATACCTTTTAATAACGACCCGGTGATATAGTTCGTACTGACCTTGTGTAGCAGTCCAGGTTCATTTCTTACCAAACATTAAAGACAAACTTGTTATACAACATGAAAAAAGTCACTATAAGCGTAAATATATTAAAACTATCGGATTCGAGTATCAATATTAGATAATAATATGATTTTCTTTGGTCCTTAAATAATGTTAGAGACTTAAAAAGAAGCGTTACTTCGAGGTCTTGGTGAATTGTGACGTCTGTTTTGTGAACGACCACATCATCTGTGATGGACATCATACAAGTTTATCTTTATCTTAATTTATACAGTTATGTAAATTACAAGCAAGTCATCACCGATATGTGCATTTCAATATGATATTTCGGTGAATCATAAGCGAATAAGTTACTCACGTTATAAATGATCGATTAATGAGATGTTGGGAGGTTGGTGTTGGGTTCCTAATGAATGGGGTTGGGAAAGGGTTGGTCCTGCTGGACGACAAAAATTGTGAGTTGGTGGAAACCACCAGCCCAATGTCAGTGAGTGAGGAATAACGTGACGTCACGGACCGATATAGCACGCAAGGAAGACACCAGTGTGTTCATTGGAGATCCCACAACTTCTCTTTTGGCGTCACATGGTTGCCGAGGGGGTATCAATGGGTAGAATTTTCACATATCCCGGTTTTCGGTTTAGATATATGCTGAAAAAAGTATCTTAGTAGTATACTATTTAAAGAGAAACTGTGCTGTAATGTGGTCTTCAATAAATTGTAGTCAAAAGGACAATTCCAATGCATACAAAAACGATTTAGTTCCTGTCTCTACGTAAATATTGTTTCGCTACTGGATGGCTTACCCGCTGAGAATTTCTTGCTGAAATCACGGGGCGCCATCGTTATTATATCGAGAATGGGCTATTAATATTAAAAGGCTATTAAATTTATTAGATACCTAATTTCAACACTGCATGTATAATGAGCTTTGGTACTCTGAATAAATTGTTAATGCTACTCGGCTAATATAATACGATTTAATTGTGTTTATTGAAGTAGGCTTTTGGTTTTCGATTGAATTATTTTTTTGTGTTCTAAACTTAAATATTGAATAGTCGAATGCATTATAAATAATTTCAAAGAATCAAATCGTTTTTAAAATGTTCTCGATAAAGTTAGCAACGATTGAACCCAGTTTTTTTTTTGTAAATTGCCAAGGAAATAATACTTTTGTTTCAATCTTTCTCTAGCATGCTTCCCAAAGGTTTCTGATGACATATATTGTGACATATATATATGTGATTGTTTTCTTACGGATCTGATTTAGTCTTTTACTGTTGACGTCATTCAATGACTGAAATTCGCTCTACGCGCTATGGAAAGAGTTACGTTAAGTATTTCGCTAAAAAATAAGATTATTTTCGTAGAACAGCAAAAATTGTCAAGTATCATCAAGATACATAACTGTTGTGGTTGAAGTTGCTGACCTTACGAAGACAAAAGTCCCTGAATTCTGGAACCTACTACCAATTGGAGAGGCCCAACAGTGGAATTTTAAAATGCTGATAAATAAAGATAGGTAGAATACAGTGCTATGAATTTTCTGCTACGAGTTGCTTCAATCTTACGGCAAAGAAATTATATGAGTAAGTGAAACTATCCTTTGGTAACTTTCTTACTGAGAAGTTTTACATAGTGTATAAAGTATCTTAAGTTTATAAAGTATGCCATTCGGAACTTGATGGGCTATTAGCCAACTTAAGGAAAACCCCAACCGTGCAATGAAACAATACAGCGTGTAAAGAACATAAAAAAGGACTTTTAGATATCGTAGTTTCGTTGGTAGTGACATAGCTTGCGAAGTGAGAGGACCCGCTTTCGATCCCTGACCAGTTTGGATATTTATAAGACAGATAAATATTTATGACCGGTTCAAGGAAGTTAGTAAGATCTTTCTTGTTGTCCATATAATCCATTACACGGAGAATAGAAGTGTCGAAGTATGAATGTCTCAGCTTTCATTTGATTCAAAAAACATACATATTAATTTAAGCGTTACGACTTACGACGATTCGCAATATCGGGCCAAGTATTTGGCAAGCATTTTGCAACTGCAATAGCAGTGTTGCCGGCGGTACTGGCCAGCCGGCGCGTGTAAATAAACATTAATGTTCACGCTGAGAACGTTATTATATCGACGAAAGGCCATTAATAAAGGATATTGAATACAGGTGAAGTGTTCAATGACGTACCGATATGGGTTTATTTATAACGGCGGCGCGTATCAACCAATTGAATGCTTGTAATCATTTTCAAGAAATTCTCATGAATGTGTTTTTATTGTTTTATTTCGTTTGTGAGAGGGCTTAATCGAAACGCATGTTTTTAAGGGCCAGTGTTTTAGAATACATTTATATACATTAGCAGTTTTTCGTAGTGTTTTATTTTTAAACGGTACATTTTTAAAAACAAAAGAATATTTCTTATGTATTATCTCTTATATATTTCTTATGTAACAGTATTTTTTCTAGAAGCTCGGTTACTTAATTAGCAATTACTTCTTCATAAGTAAAAGTAAAATCGTTAAGATATATCTGAATAGATACAAAACGTATATCGTATATCCCTTCAGTTAGTGTTTTCTACTCTACGAATAAGGCGCCAGTAAACTTCAATAATACCAGCATCGTTAATACATTATCGACCAAGAATACATTCGCACTTGTTGACCTCTTATATAGTATCAATAAATAAATATAATTTGACACTCTCTTTCACTCCTATATACTCTATTTCGATCTCCCTTCTTCCGTTTAATATCTTTCGATAATCTCAAAATTACAAGCATAATATTATGTGTCAGAGTATTAACTTCAGTAACTCATACAAATAACTACCCCGTATCAAATTAAACTGTTAAGGACCTAATTTAACTTTCAGAATCAAATGCCAACGACTTTCGCTGATTACAAAACGCTAGATGGAATTTAAACGTTTCTGCATTTCAAAGTGACATCATTACGCAGTAGCAAAGTATCTGAGAGACACGCATGTAAATGGTACTTGATAGACATTGCATCATTAATCTACTGTGAACTGCTAGCAGCTTTTAACTCTTTCTTTACTCATTACATATCTATATTACGTCATCTTGTCCCCATGGTATTAATGGAAGACCTGTTACTTATTCAGATGTCCAACCAAAACTCATAACTGTCCCACTACTAGACTCCGGTCTCCTCACACAATGTGAGGGTTCAGGCCATAGTCCACCCGCGACACAGGGAGCCCTTATGCGGTGCACGAGTGTGTTATACGATAGTTATAAATCCAATTTTAACCCCACGCTACTGTGTAATAGTAGCATTGTTTACGCAGCTGGCCACGTCCTATTTAAATCAATCTTAAAATTCTTAGGGTATCAATCCATACACACACAAAATGACTGTGTTCTAGTAACATTGACAAATAGCCAACTAAAATAAATTAAGTCAAAACCTGAATTCATAAACAACGCACACACGCGCACACAGTGAACACACGAAGAATCGATACTTTCTTTCTTTTTCACTGTGAGACCTCATAGTATTGTTTGTGAATACGCGTGAAATTCACAACGCATCTTAGAAGTAACAGAAGCCAAGCAAACTGTGCTCATTAACACGTCTGTTAGTTTATTGACGTAGAATAACTAATGTACATTTATGTTTTTTTAAACATTGAAAATTTATCTCAAAGTCCCTGGTCCAATCGCGCGATCTGTAACTCAAGGCATAATTTGCTCGTCCCCACACAGCTCGATTATGCAAATGGCGGCGGGTTATATCGACTTGGCTAGCCGTATTCTAGACACGTGAGTATGGAACAGCTATATTTTCGTCTACGCGGTATGAAATATGAAAAAAGGATGAAAATTTATTTGAATACAAAACAGAAAATTATTAAGCTGTTAAATCTTACTTTACATTAAATTAAAATATATTGTGATCGAAAATGACATTCGTAGATAATACTTTTGTAGATAGTATAATTTGTTTAAAAAATAATTTACAAAATAGCTAACAATAACAGTAGTTATAATTAAAACTGGTATAATTTAAATAGATAAAAACATAATATTAAAATTTAACTCAAAATGTCTTAATATTAGTACAAAAATCTATTTCATTGATTATATACATAGAACACTATTTATAAATCGCAAATTGCGTCGCGAGTAATACACATGACGTCACAAGCCGCCACGGTACCGATAGCAAAACAAGCGTCTGCCTCGTAAACAGGTCCGCGCCGTCCCGCAAACGAGCCACAGCTGTTGCAGACTATATATGACACAGATTATATAAGACTACCAGACATCTGCTATTTATGCATCCCGTGTTTATGGTGCAATTGTAGTTTTCTATAATTGAGGTCGCAATAAAAGCCGCAGTGATTAATTCTAAATTTAGATGATTATGTTTTAAAAATTTACAATTCTTAAAATTTTAATTTAACTTGTACCTTTCAATGCATCTTTTAGTTTTTTTTTTTAAATATAAAATAGTTTTACTATTAAGTATCATGCTACATAACGCCCTTCTCTTCTGCGACTTCAAATAACTTACGCATTCTAGCGTGGATTTAATAAAGCGCATCAACTATCATCCGAGATAACATGAAGTTATGTCCAGTCCTATGGCTCCTCGCCAGTCGTGATATGTCGTGGTCGTTAACATTAAAGGTTTTGCTTAAACTCAGTAACATAATAGGGGCTAAGGAGACTCTAACGCTATTGTTAGTGTTCAGGCTAAGCTATTTATAAGCGCTAATCCTGTAAAATTGCACCAACATCCATTGCCATTCCTTGTGCTTTCAATGCAAAGTGCGAATTCTATGAGCGCTCCAATACAGAGACACTACTGAGCTATTCGTGTAGCTATTTGATATTAAGTAACTATTCGGTTGAATATGAGTTTATAGTGTACAGGACAGATTTGTACTATAATTACTATTATTAATAATTGAGGAGCATTAGGAACTTTTTAAATGAATAGATGACTCATAATATTATAAACTGGTGAATGGTTGAAAAAGTATCATTGATATTAAGAATTTTACATTTAAAGTTCAATAAAAGGTCGTTCGGAAAAGTAAACAAGTGTATGAAGTTAAAAAAGGAGTAAGAGAGAGTTAAAAATCCAAAAAAGTAAACTATGAGAAAGAAAGACGAATGCAGAGTTTAGTAAATATGATAATTGGAGGGTTTATTTAGTTAACTATAAAATTTTATATTAAGTTACAATA
>DWPA01000076.1:0-36495 GCA_018251375.1 Calpodes ethlius
GTGCGAGATATAATCCCGTTCGATATCTTTAAAATACTTATTTTACTAAAATAATAACAATATGTACTGCATTTAACAAAACAATAATGAAAATATTTAATATTTTAATGGGAACAATTAGTAATATTAATGTTTTTTCTTATCGTATGATGATTTTTTATACCTTTGATAATTTAAGTTCAATGTTTAGGTTGTTGAAACATATATTAAAATTATATTAGATATCATTTAGAATCTATAAATTTTACAGGAAAGTTAGGAATTCTAGTGACATGAGTCATTGAACAAATAAGATTAGTTTAAAAAAAATTGGTAAGCACATGCAAATCGGTACATGAATATTTAGGTCGAACTTTCCTAACCCGTGCGGAAAACTTCTTACCCATGCAAGCGCCGAACCACCAAACTACACGATACCTAGTCATAGACATCGGGCGGCAGTCGGTAGTCGGTCGGGTCGGGTGAAACCGTCACCGGTTTTCGCTCACAAAATCGCGACACACTTTTTAATTTATTTCGTCCACAAAAAGCATTTTGCTGTTTTATTTTCATTTCAACGGCGACTTGCGCTGTAGCGGGATCTCTATTTTTATTTATTTCGCTCTCCAATTTTTTATTCCTTTTTTTCAATTTCGTCCCGATCGACGCGGGCCCAAGCGGAACGTAGACTGATCTCATTTTAAATTGAATTCGACTCTTCTTTGCATTTTTCTTCTTTCTATGTAACGAATCTAATTGGTAATATTTGCATGTTCTTGCTATTGTTCGGTTTGATTAAAACTGTCACGGAACAAAGTATGGGTTAGAGTCTTGTTTGTAAACCAAATAAAATACTCGTATTTGTATTTGCGATGTAATATTTTGTCATTGAATTGGTACGTCCTTGGAGACTTCAAACAGGTATTAAAAGTATTAAAGCGATCATAAGGTCGAACACCTTAAATATATTATTTACGTCTACCTAATTAGTACAAACAATTTCATTTACAACAGACAACAAATGAGTAACTTATGCAATATCTTCTATTCGACATTGTTATATAATTAATTGTACAGCAAAATTCACTCAGCCTTCAATACATTTCAAAACCAACGTACCGTCAGAGAACTAAAATTTCAAACAACGAACTCCGATAGTTCCGTTGCAGTTCGAACGCTAGTCGCGCCGCGGCGCCGTCAGTTCACATCGCACACACGTTCCGGGCTCATGTGCCTCTGACAGTTACATGAGAACGGCTACATGGACGCCGCGTTCTGAGACAATTAAATTTCAACTACCGGTACTCATTACCGATGGGCTCTATCATTGTCAGACGTCAACGCTAAACAGGTTGAACGTATCGGACGCCGCGGTCTCGATATAGAACGCCAGAATGGATTAGGTCAATCTGTAACTATTTGTATCCGTAAGATACCGCTACATATCGCTGTGTATGATACAAATTTTCAGCGCACAATATTAATTACCAGCGCACGGGATCGAGTTAGGTGTCTAGGGACGGCGACACTTCTGAGAATGCAATTTTTATTATAATTGAGGTTGCAAGTTACTATCTAATAGTAATAAATTAAAAACGGTATAGCAGACTGAACAACTACTCCTATATTTGTATAAAAATAATGTCGAAGATCCACTTTTGATCTGGTATAAGAAAGCCTTATCGCTTACGTTCTCAGACTAACGGGAGTTTGATTTGAATTCATAAGGTCAGGATCTTAAAAAAATACTTAAAATATAATTTATATGATGCTAATTGACATTCATCTATCCACAGATAATGTCATCACTAGACTCCTTCGACAAGGTTCAGGAAGCGTAAGATTCTTATCTATGTTGAAGAATAAATAAGTTCATATAATAATCCGTGTTTAAATGGCGGCTACCGGTTTTATGTGTATTGAAACGTAAAATGATATAGTATAATTATATGACTTAATGAAATATTATGAATACGTACATTATTGGTAAATACTCACTTTATAATAGTACTTAAAAGTGTAAACATTCGAATTAAATTCAAATTTTATATTCGTTATGATGCCAAGGTTTTTTAGTTTTTCCACATAATAAAAATAGTAACATAAATAAAACATAGTGTAAAATATAGTTATTTCCAATTTGTACGTATGAATACAATCTACCCAAAATTTAGAATAACTATAGGTACCATAGTTAGTTACACTAACTATAAATAACCAATTACGAATAATTATAGAAAACAACTATAATTATGACAGTTTTAGTTGCGTAAACGTTGTAGTCATTAAATCTGTGTCTATTCTAGTGCATTTATACAGAGTGGCATTTAGTACATAATTTACACTTCAATTTAAGTTTATACTCTGCATAATAAATTGAACACAAGACTTGATAACAAACGATAAATGAACAAGGTGTTAATAAAGGGCATTTGTGCCCCCAAGCTTTCCGGAATCTTATATTAAGTAAAGGAGAACGAATTCAATGAATACCTTCCAATTAGGTTTTGTTATGTCATTAACATAAAGCCAACGCCATTCATTATATTTTTTTTACATATTTTATTTCTGGTAAATAAAAAATCATGTACTTGAGCTTTTCAATGAAGATATCTTCGAATTAAAAAAACATTTATTGTTTTTTTGATCATTTTTATTGAAGATTTTTTTTTATATCAATGGTTTTACCTTTTGTTTTTATTAGTTAACAGTAGTTAAGTCATGAAGGCTTTTGAACGGCATAAAAAAATCCAACATTTCTTTTGCGGTCACTAACCTTTCCACCAATCCGTATTGGACCCAGAATGGAGCATGTTCTAGGACTCCTCAGTTAGATAAGAGAAGAGACGCATAGAGTTGGGGCAGTGGTTTAGTAATAGAATTTACAGAGTACGAGAGTTACAGAGAAGAACAACAGATAACTAATGAGCAGGCGGACCACTTTTTTATGTGATAAATAAAGCAAATGAGCTTACACTATCCTTTCCCATTCATGAACACCTGTGACAAAGTTCGCATACTGTAGGAGGAACTGTAACTACTTAGTAAGTCATGTTAGTATTATGTGTTAATAAGTATACCAGTTTTTATTATTCGTTAGTGAGGGACTGCAGACGTTAGGACTGTTATTGTAGGTTAGTTCTGTTAATTAGTGATGGTCCAGTTAGTATTCGTTAGAAATTAGTCCTATTCAAAGTGATTTCAAATACGTTGCGACAGATGATGGCCCCTGGTATAATTATAACTGGCAACATAGAGCACCCTTCAAGTAGGAACACAATCTATAAAACAGCAAAAATAGGCAAGGCGGTGGTACCGCCTCCGGTGAACCACATAGCTATAGGTCCTACCACCTATCAAACTCAGACATGCTGGTAAATGGTCAACGACTCTTAAGGAGATCCATAACGTGAAAGACACGGAGCCTCGTGACAAAGTGGACCCACCAACCGAGAAGAAGAGAAACCACTTTTTAACCTCTCCGAATTTGCAAGTTAAAAACAATTTACAGTTGATTCTAGCGGGACCAGTTAGCCACTTAAGCAGACCCCTACCGCATGAATACTCTAGAGATTAAACTGGTTAATACATGGTCCAGGTATCTCGAACAGAAGGACCTACTCAAAACAAATATTTCTATAATAAATTACTTCTTTGTACAAAAAACCCAAAATAATGTAACTAATTAATAATTAAAATAACTTATCGTTATCATAAAATCGTATTAGTTTAAACATTAAGCATACAACTAGATGATAAACTCAACCTTCAACATTAGCGAGTTCATAAAAAACGGTATCAATGTCGAGCATTCTATAAACAGCTTATCCTAATTACCCCTTCATTTAACGTCATATGGTTATCATGAATGGGACGACTCGTTTGTTTTTTCGTTCGGAATAATTCATGTAGTTTATCTCGGCGTATCCATAGCAGTGTCGCGAAAACAGTCATTGATATTGACTGTGGACCGATACGAGTCTAATGAATATGTATGCGGGCAGGTGCACTCCGCAGACATGATTAAGTAGGTGCCACCAACGATTTTTGTACCGAACATCGATAGATAGCTTATCGTGGTACGTGCTCGATTTTTTATCGATATCGCCACCCGTAGGGTAGCGCTTCCGATTCTAATTACAAACTTGAATTGCTAGTTGCTAGCGTTATCGATTTTTGAGACTGTTTTAAGTTTTGAGAGGAGTTGAGTCTTGTGAACTTTGTAGGTCTCAGTGTTTTTATAAATTCAATCCTATTGGATGTAAGAATTGAGATTCCACTGTATTTATGTTGTTTTTTTAACATGTAAACAATTAAATTTCAACTTTATTATAAATATACCACATGACTACAAAGCTTTAACGTACTACGCATGAATCGTTCCCCATAACTGAGGAAACGTAGTGCGTATTCCATCATGTTATTCAGGTACAGATTGGTGGAAGCGTTAATGGATAAGCTAAGTGTTAATACGAGTAGGTATCATGTTATCTAAAGGCCTCCGACATGACTTAACGACTTCTAACAACAAAAAAAGATATCGACAGCTTTACGTGCTCTCTGAAGCACGAAAGCGCTCAAGAATTTTCGTCACTAACGGTCACCCATCCACATAATTATAGACAAAATGTTCTTTAACCGATTCGAAGTGGCAAGAATCCGCGAAATAATTTACGGTCTCGTACGTAGAGGGCGATAAATCTATCGGATCATTCCCCTGTCGTCGTTACAATCAACTCCTCTTACGATTAATTACAACACTAGCCACCATTCACAGTCGACACCTTGCGATCAAACGAACTACACGAAGTGTTCAAATAAGTATGCAAATTTTACTAAATATTTAATAAGTACAACGGTGTAAGCTAAACACCAAATAAGAATCGAAGATATAAAAATATATAATAGAGCTTCCTTCGTTCGTTAGGTCAAGGTTTTCTAGAAGACTGTAATTGGCGGTAAGTTCTCCCGTTATTTAACACAACATTATTTCTATATTATTGTAATACTATTAAAATAATTTTAATTGTATTAAAATAATATAACAAATCAAAATATAAACATAAATATTACGTATATCCAAAAACCTTCAAATTAGCTGATATTACATCGTAATTGACTTCGTCAAAACAAAAACTACTTAATATGCAAAATTTTCACAGCATTTAAAATAACCACACAAAAACATTTACGAATATGAAGAATCTACGTAAAAACTAAAGACGATTAATCCGTTCTAATTCTTAATTCAAATTAATTTACACAGATTAATAAAGGAATCTTGTCGCTTTGTTCGAAGTTACGTATTTAAAGTATTCCGCTACCGACACTAAAATACGGGAAATTTAATCAGCGGTCTTACGTCAGTTAATTACGTCGACAAGTTTGTATTCCGTCAACAGTGTTTAACTTTAACTTAAGATAACTAAGAATTGTATAGATAAAGAATCAACTTGAAAGTAGCATCAGATTAAACGTGAATTTGTGTTAACCAAATTATAAAGAGTTAAACAAACTTTATTTATATTAAAATTGTGTAGTTTGACCGTTTCATAATTTATTAGTTCAATCCAACTTAAATTAGCGTCGTGGGGAAGTGGGTTTCATTTCCTTGCAAGGAGCGTATTTGAAGGTTAATATGAAGCTAAGACCTAATAATAATAAGTAAAGTGTATGTTCTCTTCTCGTGATAATCAACAGACGAAGCACTTAAGAAAGATCCTTCATCTTGCAGTCTCCCCATCATCATGTTCAATTCTGAAGGTTTATGACGGTAAGACTACCTAACTACCTCACTAATTACCACCTGTCTTCTAGAATTAATGGTATTTTTATCGGATCGTTTCATTTGGAGCATAATAGTCTTTCTTGTGGCTGTTCTAGTTCATTGGTGTTCATAGGCAACGGTTGGATTATCAATCGCTTAGGTCAAGGCTATTCAAAGGAAATTAGCATAGGTTTTATGATAGAATGATTACATAATTTAGGTGCAATTAATAATTATGAAAAAAACTACGTAAGTAGACGTTGATAATAGTGATTTCAATAACAGATAATCAAATTCATTTTTTAATGGAACTTGTAGTATCAACGTGGATGTTAAGAACAGGTTTGGAGAGATAATAATTATAAAACATTGAGGGTGCAATCGTGCCTTAATTTTTTTTAATTATGATAATTGTAATCGTTATATTGTTGGCACAAATATACCTATGTTTTATGTATTTACAGATAATTATTTAAATACATTAATTTTTATTTATTTATCTGTAATTTTGGCGCTCTAGCCAGTGTAGAATATTAATTCGTTCCTTAAAGTATAGGTTTCTTTTAAAGTTACGTTTGAAACCAACCGCAATCAAGATAGTAGTTTCAATTGAGGTTATTCTGGTTAATGTCGATCCATTCATTTAAGATCCTGAAACAATCCATCAACTATATCTTGTACGAAATATTAGGTACCTCATTCATATATGTATACAATACTCGACCTGACGACCGTTGAAAATGGTCACCGTCGCCCATGGCCCTTCACCAATATCAAAGGCATCACGAAGGCGTTGTTGGCCAAGAAATAATAAAGAAGAAGAAAGAATGACTCATTGAGAGTTGGAATAGAACGAGTCGTTTGGCGGTTGTCTCAAGCAATAAAGTAACCTAGGGCCAAGATTCATAGATACTAATACTAGTAATAAAATTAATGATTTAATACTAATATTGATTACCTACTCGTAGACTAAGTCCGTTGCATATTTCCAATTAAAACAGCACTAGTAGCCTAAACAATGACTCCGTATATCGCAATAAACCCATTATAGAATGAACACCCGCAGTTTTATTTATTATTGAACATAAAATACAAGACACTTTAAATTAATCCAGACTCGAATGTATAATATAGCCTCGTTATGTCTTGGAAATTCGAGATCGTCATTGATAATAATAAAAAATCGTCGAAAATATACGATGACAGGATATATAATTAATCGGATTTCACTTTATACACCCATTAAAACTAGTTAGCCAATTTGCATTTCCTTAAATATCCAATACCGTTATGACATTTCCCACGGTTGATAGATATTAATACTTTCGGTGCGTTGTTTCTTAATTTGAAAAATTAAAACGAAAGTATATTTTTTACTGTACATTCGAAACGAAAGAAATAAATCTCATAGCTGAATCATTTCTTAAACAATAACTTACGCATCTGCATAGTTTTCAATATGTTTTATACATTTCTATACCAATTTCTATAGTTTATTAGCACAATGATTTCTCTGTGAGATATCGACAATTAAATGATTACATCGTCTGTTCGTATCAGTTCTGTATCGTTATTCTAATTATAATATGGATTATTGTTTTTACTAAAGGTGGTATTTTAAAAAGACATTAATTTTGTAGAAAACCTTCATCGCCATTGCTGAGTATTATCAGAGCTGCATTACAATAGCCGTTGACCTTCGAATGAAGTATCCTGGTAACATGTTCATTGGACTCAAACATGAATGAAGTTTACAACCCTAACTTTACACCAAGAGGATGCGGTGTGCATGCATTGCCACTTCGACATGAATAACAAAAATACCAATATCGAAATCCTTCGCATCCGCACATTAAAGCGAAGACGATTTGATACTTGTTCCGCGGATATCTGGAACATAGCAACAAGTCTAGGCAGCGGCAAGTCGCATGAATCCCGCGCGTTCCATAAATTTGCATTAATTATTTAGCCGATGCATATCATACGCTAATGCTTCGCATTGATTGTGACGCTGATACGACCTAAATAAAATATATTATTCTTGGTGCCGATTAGACCGCTACGATTAATTTTAGTGAAAACAGCTCACTTTGTAAAAACTTACGTTATAAAAGGGTTACTCGGGATCATAGGAAAGGTGTTCCTTATCAGATTAATGTTGCTACCATTATTCGTGTAGTCACGAGGTTATTTAAGGAAAAATGTTTTTGTATTTTATAAGACTAGCTCTTTGAGTTGGCCGCCAGAAAATAAATAAGTGATACGCTTGTTTACGTTTTTTCAAATTGTTAGTAGAATTGACCAGGTTGACTAATTCTCGTATTCATAAACAATGCTATGAGGTCTCACAGTTAAATAATAAGAAAGGAGCAATTGTTTTTATTTACATCATTATCATTGGCTTTGTGTTAAAAATTAAAGTGAAGGAAATAGAAACAAATCATTCTCTCTTTGTATCTCACTAAGTGCTCTCATAGCATTATTTGTGAATACGGGGATAAAATAGTTCCGGTTTTTGGATGGATGATAAGACAAATATTTTCACAATATTTTAAGGTTCAGTATTCAACCTCCGTTGTTATTAATAGCAGTCGTAAAAGCCTTGACAGTAGCTTTTGGACATAAAAAGGTCCATGAATCAGGTTAACCCACAACCCGACCAATTGGAGAAGCATGATGATGTACATATAAGGTTTCATCAATAACATTACTCGAGTACTACTCGGTTACTCGGGAATACACCGCTAATGGATTGAAACGAAGTGTCTAGTGGAATTCTGTATGAACACACCCTTTTATTCTAGGAAAAAAACCAGTTTGTAACGAATCTTCTCGTATTTTAAGTGACAGTTATGTGTAACGCGACATGTATGCGGCTCATTTCTGATTTTTCGTTTGAGATTGCTTAAATAGACTGAAATTTATGGACGGACGAAGTGCTATTTCCGTCGGACGAGTTCGAGTGGAGATTTATTCGAATTTGAAACACGACCCGGGACAGAAGTCGAAGGAAATTTTAATTGGATTATATTAACTTATTCTACGCTATTGTGGAATGAGTGAGTTTACAGAAGCGAAATGGAACGTAAATTATGACTAATCTTTCCAGCGTAAACGTGAAAATTTGAAGATTAGTAGTAGAAACACGACGAGTAAGGTTTCGGCTGTGTAATACCTAATATTGTACGTAGTATTGTACTTGGTTTACATCTATATACTCGCTGTGAGTAGAATAGTGAGTAATAGTTCCGTTTGATTTACATGTGCTGCACTGACCACTTTAATATCCGGTAGTCTGCGCGCCTGTATGCTATTTGTAATAAAGTTCAACGTTTATATAGTCTAATCCAATACTTGTTAGTACAAATATCTTGTTGTATATTCTTAACTTAAAAGTATTACATTTTTATAACTTAACTTATTTTATACTTAAGTAAGGAATAAGGAGCAACAAAAAATTTAAACTTCTTTTTAAGAATAATGTACGCATGTAGCAATCTGAGTGTGAGATGTGACTTGTTAAAATTCATAGAATTAGTGCAGAAATTATATTTATATTTGTAATGTACATTTATAAGTTACACATATGTGTGGCTAATATTAAAAAAAACATGTATTAGTGTCAATGATAAATAACCCTTTGACGTAAATGTTTATGGTCGAATTTTATTCGTAGAACGCGAGTCACTAGTGCTATAATACTTAAAATGATTTTGTTATTAATTACAGACACATAACTACTTCTTCTCAAATCGGATTCGTGTCATTTAGATATAATTTATGCATAACAATATTAATATGTATTTGACGTACTTACCGGAACTAAAAAAAGTATATTATATTACTAGCATAACAAAGACATCATTAGAACTTCCTTAACAAAATTATAATTATATGCCAATGTAGGTAGCATGCTTACTAATTATATTTAACCTACAAATCATTTTCTTTAATCTTTTATTTTGACGTGAATGCTTGCGTGAAATGATACAAGGCACATAAATTATTTTATTTTACTGAGTCGTGCTGTTTGAACATACTGTTGACAAAACCAAGTATTTGAAACTACATTATTTACGCACACAATATGCGTTCAGTTTTAATTCGGTTCCCCTAATTAATTCAAGGTAAGATTTGGCTTCTTGATTAATTTGATTGCCAGGTTATTTTGTCATTGTTGGCAACACGTCGATGTCGTCGTTGGTGTTAGGCAAGACTGCGGTAACGTGTCCTTAGTGTCGTTGGTGTCAGGACTGTCAGGTATGACTGCTTAAAATCTAGCAGTTGGTCATCTATTCGCCGGCTATCCATATTATTATGTAATAATAGGTAAGTAAGTAACCTTCAGTGAAATTATTACTTTAAGTTACTGAATAAATATTAAAAGTACTACATGTAAATTTGTTTAGTTCAAACCTTACAAGCTGAATTAGAACTTCTTACTTATATTCTAGAAAGTTATAATTTATTTTCGATGACGGTATATTTTATGACAAACATGGCCTGATACTATAGGTACTCAGGGTTCATTGTAGACCAGAGAACTCCTCAGAAAGTAGACACTCTAATTATTAAACTTTTAACACTATTAAAACGTGTTTACAGTTGTTAAAGTATTACATTAGCTTTTTACTATTACCTGCCTAAGCTTCAAAATATTAGATTGATTTGAAAATACTTATAATTGTCATAAAATATTTGCAAACAGAATAGACGCACACGCAATTAATGTAAACACCTGTTTGTTCGGCACGTAGGTATCAACGTTAGGGCTGTCAACCTACGGTTATGATCCAGGTGTACCGGTCCAAGGGCAATACTTAATCGCCCTAAAATCAATGTGGTCACTAGGGAACACTGACCTTGAAACTCGAGTCATGTCCAAATGTACGGTATTATTTTACATTTAATAATGCTCAGTTACTAAAAAAATATGATGGATCACGTGTGATATGTTTAGCATATTTAAAATTACCTAAGTAGGAACTAAGCTACGTAGTACGAAGTCTATTCGTTTGAATGTTGTTTTCCGAACGTTGGGGATTGGCTTCGAATTCTGCACACACCTTGAATCTGTAGGAATTTTAAACGCTGAATTGAATTCTACACATTTTGTTGAAATAAATTTCAAAATGTTTTGATGTATTGTAGAGAAAAATTCTTCACCAGGAAGCTCTCCGTCTTTTTTGAGCGCGATATAATTGTACCTGTATAGTATCCTTGGTGCACATACATTATACAAGGATCAATAAGCATTGTACGTGTTACTTTAAACATTTTAACTTAATAACGTCTGTTACACCGATCGCAATTTTTTCATCATCACCGGGGTTAACTAGGAGAATATGCCGTAAGGTCCATTGTAATATTCATGAAGTTTAAGTAAATGATAAACAAACATGAAGCCCTTAGAAGATTGCGTACACATAAATTTGAACATATTAAATCTAATAATATATCCCAGTATCTATTAGCCATGATGCCAGAACGAAAACAGGTAAGCTACAACATTAATGTTTCTGTACAAACCGGCGGGAGTACCGACGCGGCGTAAATCTTTTCCTTTCTTTTCTCGGAAAAGTGCACGAGGATGAAAACTAACAGAGAATAGAAATGGACTCTGTAACACTCCAGTGCGCTAATTGTTTAAGGTGCATGCAGTGCTCTGTAATGGAAATACTGCTTTATATGCATTTTTACAAAGGATTTATGGAACACATCTAACATCCAATATGCAATGTTTCACCAACTTGGCATAATGCGTTAGGAGGTAACGTAGGTATCTCATAAGAAAAAGAAAGATGTATTTTATTTGATGTCCTAACTACGCATTGCTTCAAAAATGTTGTATTATTTTTTACTTAAAGCTAATGTTTGTAAATTGTAACATTTATGTACCTACATCAACGCTATGTCCTTTAATAAGCCTTGGATTTTACGCAATACCATACAAAACTTCAACTACGCTAAACGTTAATACACTCATACCCCCGCAGTAGGACTCCCTGTGTCGCGGGCGGCACGGGCAACACAAAGAACACGTCACTAACACTCATGACCCGAGAACAAATATTTATCTGTCACATAAATATCTGCTTCGGGCGGGAATCGAACCCAGGACCCCTAGCTTCGCAGGCAGGGTCACTACCAACTAGGCTACGAGGCCGTCTATACTATTTACTATAACTACATACTCTCAAATTATATTTATCATATCGTAGTATTTTGACGTAGAAGTTGACAAACAAAGATTAATAGCTTGTAGTACGTACAGACTCCGGATATTTAACTCTAGCTAAGGTATTTGGATCAAAAGTCTGTTCCCTTGACTGAAGGAGATAACTTAATTCGCTGAATTGATTCAGTTTGCAAGTGTTGTAACTTTGAAAGCTTAACGTTTACGATCCAATGATGACAGGGGTTGAATGCAGAAGGACTCCGTTAAGGTAAAATAGTCGTGAAATCGAATTAGAGTTATCAGTTTAACAGACTCACTTCAGTGACTTAGTAAATAACAATATCAACAGTAAAAAAAGTTATTTTCTATACTGAACCGGATGATACCAAATATAAGGGCGACAAGGCTAGCAGATCGTTTAAAACAAAATAAATTTGAAAGTCACATAAAGCTTTCGACGCTTCCCGACATTCAAAGAATCCGACTGGTGACGTAAATCACAAAGTTTAGAAAAAAACGAGGATATAAAGAGCTCACGTGAAAGTTCAAAAATATCATCCGTGAATATAATTATGAGACCGAACACCCGCTGGTTTCCGGTAGATACACCTTACCATTGTAAACTTCGAGACTCGAACTGCTAAAACTCGATTTTATTCGAGTTTACTCGAACCGCCGATCGCAAACCACACCATATTAAATTCGATCGACTTTCATGGAAATCCAAAGGTATAATAATTTAGGCGATTAAAACTATAACTGAAATATTTTACATAGTTCATACTCATATCAATAACATAATATTAAATATTAAAAGTAATTTAATACCAAAAGGAAGAAAGTATTTTATAATAGGTATTATTAATAAATCAATACCTTTTAAACTAGTAATAGTAATGAAATTGAGAAATAAAAAATTGAATCAAAATGTATTCAATATAATTCGAGAAAAACTAGTAAAAATTACAATGAGGGATTCTTACGTAGTTATAAATAAAATATAACTTTGAAGTCCTGTCTGGCGGGAGACTGTATGTGAATTGCAAATATCACTTCCCTGATATAAAGTTAGTAAGATAGAAAGGTAAAAAGATAGGTAGATAGATGAGGTCTTGGCGATCACATTAAGGAAATATGTTTGGGTTTAACAGATCACAGATAGTAGCAGTAGGGACTAGGAATATAACCCTCAATAATAAATATCTGTATATAATTAATACGTCAAGTGAAAACTAATTAGATACCTCTTTTTACGACCTTGGTACATTTGCGTCCTAGCGCATTAAAAACTGGTTAAAATAGACACATGAATTTGAGTGACAATTAAGCATGCTAACTATCGCCTTAATTGAGTCAAAATTTAACAGAATGGAAATTTTATAGAACTCCATTAATATAGTCAATAATTAACGCGTTAATTTTATGGTGTGTTTCGTTAGTGATAACAGCAATGCCCGGTACGTTGCGCATTCGGACATTGCTGTTACATAGGCACTCGCGTTAAAGCAGGTGTGTCAAGAACTATAAGTAAGCACGTAAAAATCTGAGATTTGGTGCAAATAAAGATAACACGGAGATAAATGCAGTTCGATACATTTTATAAATAATATGTGTTATGAATATATGTATAAAATATATTAATTATTTTCAAGTTTCGAGTGAAAAGGGTCTCTAATTACAATAGTAATGATATCCTATTAACTTTAATGAGACGAATTAATAAAAAATATAATATAAATCTTTTACGTGTCCAATACGTGTCTATTCCGGTTATTATTACGGGACAGAATAAGGAAAAGCCTTTAGAATTAGTCGCACATTATGCTAGACAAATGCCAGATAATCTCTTAGAAACAAAGAAAAACCTGGCAAAACACACCATGGCACAGTAATGAAGCGTTTGTGCCCTGCATGTTGTCAATAATTGGTTGCAGCGATTAATAAACTGATTACCCTCACGCGATACCATCAATTTTATCATTCACGAAAACATCTGACGTGTTCATTTAATCCTTAACAAAACAGTAATTAAATTGTTTCTTCGTGGGCGAATCTAAACAATAGTGTAGATAGAGGATTTTTATCATTGAGATTATAATTAAAACAGCAATTACAGTAAGTAGGAAGCGGTGCCGAATTCGACTAAACGAAGACGCAATCCACGCTCCGACGAGTACCCATCATAAATTTTTAGTTCACCACAGACTATCTCTACAAAACAGAGAACTTTTGTCTTCAAAGAATTAAAAGAAATGTTTTGCTTACAAAGCTATTTTAACAAAATAGCTTTAATAAACAAAAACTCACGAATAACTAGTGTAATATATAATTTAGTCGTATAATATCATAAGATAAGTTATTAAATAGTTTCTTACATAAATAATAATACATAATACAAAGCTATAAAATAAGTCAAGACAATAATATCAGTCTCAACCTTTCATCAGAATTGTAAGAAAATAATTTATTGGAATAAATATCCATATATTAAAAGTACCCTTTACTCTGGTGCATGTCAAATATAATTACGTTAATAAGATATTAATTACTTGTAATCATGTTAACGATTCCATCACTTTGCTGTTAACAGTCTATTTACACTACTTATTTAAAATACGAATATTTAATTTCAACTACACGGATTAAGACTTGAGTGCCGCAAATTAATCTCAGATAAAATGAAATCCAACGTGAATCTATGTAGAAATACATCTGTTCAATATTAAACATATTATTATATTTTTTATTTGAAGCTAGGAAATGTATAATATAAAAGTAAAGAATAGTTCTTTACAAAATGGCGCTTGTTTTATTAAAAAAAAATACTAAATATAAGCTCTGTTCACAGTTCAGTACTCTGTACAACACTATCAACAACATTTTTATGACCATAAATATTTTGGTGGATTGCAGAATACAAAGTAAAATAATTAAGAATGGACACACTAATATTTATTATAAGTATCAATATTATTTTAAAAACTAAAATATATGTGTCTTCGACGATAATAAATTACATCGTTACGAACTATTGAAAATATGTAATATAGTAGGTATGTAAAAAATATAAAAAAGCCAAAAGGATATAGAAAAACAACTACGTGAACTTCTTAATTCTAAGATAAAATATCAAGTTAATGTACAAATTGAACAATCTGATTATACGGATGAACTTAAATTGATTCTAATTCACAAACATAACACCGGTAAATGAGTCTTGTAATTATTATGTTTTGTTCATTGTTTGAAGGATAAAATTATATTTGAACTAAATTACCACAATGATTAATTACTATTACATATTGATCTTTATACCTACGTAATAAGAACCATACATAAACTTTTGATTTTTTAATCAATTATTTCAAAATTTGTGAGATATATATTTTTTTAATTGATAACTACTACCCTACATTAAAATTGTAGTAGCTACATATTTCTACAAATATAAATAAATGTTACCCATCTTCAAGAGCTTACGTCTAATGTGAGACTAGAATTGTGTATGTAAGTCTAAAATCTACAAAAGAAGATTCAAGTTACAAAGTGTTTACAAAATAAACCTCACTTATAAAACTTTGAACAAGTTTTTAAATCAGACGATTTTAAACCGTTTGCTAAAAGCTCGGCAAGTTTCCCTTTTAAGAAAAAAGCTTTCTTACTCCGAGGACGTTAAAAGCAATAGACTTTAGGTTCCTTGAGACTAAAGTTAAATATCCATTTAAATCTTCGACGCTGCGTCCAGTGGGAATCTAGCGATGCAGCGCGGGGAAGCGCTTGTGAAAATAATAAAATTGTTTATTTTCAAGCTATTTTGTTACGTAATACTAACGTAATAACGTTGATAATACTTTTTAGTAATAATACGTACATTCGTGTGTTATATACCTATCGCTATATGTATAACATGTCCATATAGTAGTACAATAATCATTGTTAGAAGCATAATCCATGCATCTAGAATGATCATATATCTCGCAAGTACTCTTACTTAACTATATGTCATTGTACACACTCATTTTAACGCAATATTTTAACGTTACCCTTATCGACTTGATAGTACGATAATATTTATTAATTTTCATAGCCTAAATAATAGTGGACCTGTGCAGAATAACATGAAAAAAGTTACCTGTAATTAATCTAGGTATGCATATTAAATAACAGTTCTACCGATTCAAACAGCGTTCTAATCCATTACTTTTATCTGATTTTAGATAACATGGTATTAGCTCTGTAATCAATCATGCTGTAATGTAATATGATAATATAAAATTCGTAGAAAATCTACAACTTAAAGGGCAGGTATATTTGTAGTATTGACCAGATTGTTGAATATTAAATAGAATTTCACAATCTTGGGTAATATTAATGGGATTTAAAGCATCGATTACTAATATTTATGTACAAACGGGACTAACCTACACTAACAATCCTAATATCTACACTCCTCTTACTAACAAATAATAACTAAGTTATATTTTTATTAACAACTAAGATTTACTAACTACTACAGTCCCTCCTACAATCCTATTAAAAGTTTGTTACAGATTTCCATGAGCAAGATATAGTTGCACTGCAAGCTAATCCTCTTGCCATAAAAAGTGAAGTTTTTCTCTAAAACCAAATAGGCTAGTGTAAAAAATTAATGCATTCTAAAACCAATAGGATAAAAACTACCTAAGCGCATCGTCCATTGCCACCTAAAGAAAGCGAATCAAGCGACGGCGCGATATTTCTACCTAGCAGTACATAGCTACGTCGACGACGGCACTAAATCAATACGAGCCATCACCCCCTCACCCACCCCTTCAAGCCGCTTTCCCGCCGAAAGCAGCCACCACCCTTGAAAAGCTCGCGAGCTGAGCTCCTACTTCTGTTCGGCTTTGTGGAGTGTAGCACGAGCGAGACGTCTTGGGATTTGTACCTAGCGCCGAATTGACAGTTCGCAATTTGAGATTTGTTCGGTGCAGCGGGGCAACAAGTAATCTATGTTGCTATCTTGATTTTTGTGTAAATGGATTTTAAATTTTGGCAGTTTAACAACTGTTTTAATATTTGTTTTCTAATATAATCAAATAATGGCAATATTGACTTGTTTAACCTCTAATTCAAAATATAATGTATTGGTTTACAAGATTTGTGATAATATTTGTCTATAAATGTAATACGTATTGCAATAACATGATACATATTGCCTACATCTTTTAACTTAAAATTACAGCAAAATTTTTTTCTTTTGGTATTAATAGTCTCGTGAATAAATTACAATATTATATGTATTTAAAACTGACAACAAAATAAAAATACTGAACTATGAAATTATGAGTAACAATAAAGTGCTTACTAATGCAAAATTTATTGTATTATTTTTAATAGGCAACTTGGTTACTACGTATTTAATAAATGTATACTAATTTGTTATTGTAGTAATTTAACATCACTTCTTACATTGAATTGAAATATTGCAAAAGCATTAACATCAACCGGTCCGACTATAATTATCCGTAATGTTTCTACTAAACGACTGTATAAATCAAACATGCGACGCTATTGTTCGATTCGTGTTAGATTGATAAGGTTATTCCCAAGTGTGAACGAGACAGATATTCATTCATGACTTGCTGTTCGTAAGTGATTGTATATGTAAAAAATTAAGAGAATTTTGTCACGCTTGTTATCGAAATTGCTAATACCCTGATCTTATTGCGTGTTATTAGTGCTATTGTACTGACAAAATTAGGTAACAAAAATGAAATCTACCTTACGATTTATTATTTTTTTACATCGGGGTCACCATTTTAATGTTTCAGTAAAGTTACCTTTTTCGTAAGATTCGGTCTAGAAGTTCAAGCCTGTGAAGCATTATTTTTATGTTCGAGTCATTTTGAATTTTATGCTTATATGAAAACGAATTAAAAAACTTTGAAAGCGCGATTCAGGAATATCAAAATAGCGCCATCTCTTGACGTATCGTGGAAAGCCGCAAATGATTCAAAGTATTTGAGTATACTGCAATCTCAACGGGGAGCATCAGAAACTTTTTGCACGCTTTTAGTCAGAAAACAATTTTCATCCTATTTACATACCCAAAGGTTGAACCCCCTCGAGCTCCTGTTGTTTTGAAGCGCTCAATCCATTAAATCCCTTTGCCATTTATCACTTTACTGCCAGATTTTATAAGGTGGGCATAAAGCTTTTTTACTGTCATCCATCGCCATAATTAAGTTATGAAAAATTTATAAAGCAATTTAGTTAAAAAAAAATCTCTAACACTTACGTCATTATTCAACGTCGATTAGGGCTCAATTTTAAAGAAAATTATTACATTTATCTTAAAAAATATATAAATTTTTCACAGTTTCGGTATTACTAAGCTATTACCTTACTTTTACTCCACTTTGATATATTCAATCATCGATGGTGAATATACTTATCAATTACCTGCAACAAAAAAATATTAAGTTTATCCATTGTGAAAGAAGACCCGATATTGTTATGAATATTTATGAAATAAATTCAATAAATTTTGAGGTAATATTAGTTATTTTCACTTCCAAATTAATTTATTAATATCATCTTAACATATCCTGAATAAGATTTTAAGCATTTATTACAGCTAAAGGTTAAACAATTACAATAAATAAAACAAAATTGCATTCGAAAAAATATTTAATTTCAAAATATATATTTTTTTTCTATTAACTAAGCAAATACTGGCTTTAAAGCGATTATAATCCTCCGTGATTAAAAAAAATCACTAAATAGGTTTATTTGAGAGCGAAAGGCAATAATGAAATAAGCGGAGGACAAATAATAATAAATCTCTGAGACGAGGGCGAGGCGACTTCCTCTTTCGATATTTGAATTTAATTTGGCGTGCCTCTGTCGTTTTTATCATTTACTTTTAATACATAACCTATGTATATTTTAACACGTGGAAACTAATCTACATTTTTAAAAAAGACCGCTATTTAATGTTAGAAATATTTTGGTGCTATGATTATACGCATTTGGTTATGGACTAGAAGATCGGGTTTGCATTTGTATACTTAGATATAACCTCGTAAAATGTAACTTATATTTTTAAACACGCGTATACAAGCACGTGCTTTTGAAGCCACAACTATATACCAGCTTTTAAGAATAATATATTCACATAGAAGTCTATGATATGATATATAGTAATAGTTAAAATTGTTATACTAATAGTTTAAAACAAAAGAAATAAGCTTAATTATGTTTAACGAAATGTATTACAAAGACAATAATATAATGTTAATGTATAGTAACTCTTCGACAATACGAATTATAGTTGAATTTTAATCGGCGGTTGGAGCGCCAATAATATGTAAATAGACTGAACTTATATTATGTTGATGTCTAATTATTTGCTATCATTTTCAACAAATATACAATATAGGAATTGTTCTAGTGTAGGTAAAAATTTAAGCGTAACATATGAAAGGTTATATATTTTAATTTAAATAATAAGTACTGTATTTGCGAATAAAATGTACATGTTGTTATATAAAAAGTATCCGCTAATAGCATGTAAATTAATTTAATCTAAATTTTAGCATAAATAAGGAAAGTTAACTTAATACAGAATAAATTATAGAGGCTTTAAAATAACATTTCGTACAACAATTTGTAGCTTTAGTGATACTTGTAAATAAATAGGCATAGACAGTTTAGAGCAGTGATTCTCAACTGATAGACAGCACTGGTGCTACCAACTATTAAAAATTATACTTTTATTCCTTTAAAATACGTCGTTACTTTTAAATTTTACGATAATTTATTTATGTTTAAAGTTTATATTAACATGGATATTTTTTTAACCGAATGGTCGCTGCCAATAAGACTGAAATGAACGAGGTCCTAGGTCACAAAAAGGTTGGAAACCACTGTAGTAGAGCAAGGGCGAGCGGTGGCCTCCGAAGTGATCGTGGTTCGCGTGTTTACATCCAGGATTATCGCTGCTTTGACTCACGGTATTAACATTAGGTTGGAGACGCAATGGACTCAACTCGAGTCTCTTCACTATTGTATATCTACTTACTATTTAATTATTTTTTTCTCTAAGATTGTCATGTATATTTTAGATGACTTTGTCATTCCGTTTGTAATACAAGCCGCGTTAAAGAATTTCATTCCAATACCAGCCGGAATGGACACCTTGATGTGGTCTTCGAAGCATGACAGCGATCAAAATTTTTGCCACTAGCGGTCACCCATCCATATACGTTCGACACAAGTCACCGAGCGATGATTATTGTGTGATATATAATTTGAATATTTATTGGATATGTGATCCTACTACTTGTAAAACTGTATGTTTACATTTTATTACAAAAACAATGACATAGTCTCAACAAATAAGGGTATTTATAGCAATTATATCATAAAAATCTTGACTTCAATCATAAAATAACTTAGTCGCGGTATAATTAAAATTCCTAGAACTGATGTAACATAACTATTTTTAAAAATTAAACTAATACGTACAGAAATAGTATATTAAAACTGGTTGCAGTTTGGACGCTTTAAAATGAAATAAAAAAATCGCTCGGTGTACCACCAACATTGTAGTAGGTCGCGATTATAATCAGATTCCGGCTACGTATAACTATCTACACGGTGCAGAGTACCAAGCGATCTTTTTAAACTGGCCCCCTGCCTAGATAGCTCAAAACGTGACTTACACTAGCCCAGTATGTTATAATTACGGTAGATTACACTAAAGATTACTCAGTTAGACCACCTCGATAATGGGTGCGATCGTAAATCAAATTATTTTATGAATTACACCGGTAATACACGAGGCTCTTATTTTGCGCCTTTGATAATGTTGATAAATACTTTGACGTGAACGTTACAATAAATTACATTAAATTCACTTGACGGTGTAAAATGTAACGCGATTGATTACAGTTACAATTAAATTGTCAATCAAAAATTTTTTTGTAACGTTAAGTTTTTTTTTTATTCCGTAGTGTTGATTACCAAAGATAGTTGGAGTTGATGAACGTATAGTACTGGGTTCGATTCCTTGCTGTAAATATTTATACTGGCATTACATGATATTTCGATTGTTTGTTCATAGATGAGGGTTACAAAAATAAGAAATTTTGTCTTTGTCCAGCATCCATTTCATCATGGCTCCCGAAGAAATAATAAGAGAATCATTCAAGTTCGTCAAATCCAACATGGCTTACAAAGTTCACAAGAGTGACGGGTAGGTGCGGCCCGGTCGGGACAGCGGTGATGGGGTGACACACGCTGTTATTATTAGTTTTTTGTCCCCACTCTGCCCCGCTCTCCCCACCCGACTTTCGGCCGCCATGCCTCACTAGATCGAAACACTTTTTGTGTGTTTTTTACATCGCTCATTCTCTTTGCTGTGGTTGATGTTCCGATTTACATCTTCTGTTTTAGTAATATTCAATCATCGTAATATTATGATGTGGTTCAACACTAAAAGTTCTTTTGCTGCCATATGTCAAATGTAACCGTACTAATCAAGTTATCCATTGACCTCTATACGTATTATCACTATCAAAATTGACACTAAGTAGATGTAACCAATAATTTAGCGCGTTATTAACGCACTAATTAATACGTTATTTTTCATTTTGTATGAAACTTTTTGTAGCCAAATTTAATTTATCGCGTTAGCATTAACATAAAAGCAGATGTGCCAGTGAAATAATATACATCAATTATACTCTCCAGCTTCCCAACTATCTTCACCCAAAAAATCATATCATAATGACACTGCGTTGCGCTTTGAGAGAAGAAAACAAACAAAAGTTTTTCCCATTCATAACTTTAGTACGCATTATCAAATATATCCTTTGAATATATAGGTATGAAAGATTGAATGTTTTGTAAGTTTACCCCAAAGTAAGCGGTACCGTCAGCAAAAACAATAAAAATGCAATTATTGTAACACAACGTGTAATTTAATAAGGAAGTTAAAAATAATAATTTACAATACTTATTTTTTATTCATTACCACATGAACATGACACTACAAAGTAAATGTATATATTTATTTATAGTAGATAATCTTAAAATATGTACTGGTAATACAATAGATATTATTTTTTATGCAAAATTATAGAATTATGTCTTCTATATAATCATACCATTATTACTATATACCCAATACTTATCAAACTACGTAAAATAAATGGTCTACATAAAAATGTAAATAAACTCTTTAATTAGGTAATTGCGTAAAAACTTAATAGTTAGAAAGTAAATAACTATCCTATTTAAACTTTCTTCCCTGTGAGGGGAACTAACAAAAAAACTTGTATTTAAAATTCAAATTACCTTTCAACTAATGAAGCCATGAATTAGCTGTTTTGTTGCACACTCCATGTATGGTACACCCATAAACACATCATTGACTTAATCATGGACACTTATATGAAAAGGTACACATTTATTCGCGTCTGATGTGAATATTATGCGTCTTCGTAGCCACACCGTCTGTTAGGAGAACATCACATAAACGTCATTCAACGGCTCATAAAACTTCGCGTAGCAATAAAACGACCTCTGTTATTGATAAACGGAATCCCAGGTTATCGCTCCACAACCGTTACACAATTCGATTATGTTTAATGCAATAAATCGTCCGTTAAACTAATAAGTGGTACGTTAGCCGAATTTAAATAGGTGATTCACTAATTCGCGACACTGCGAGCGCGTTTTCCCCACGGACATCAATTTGTTACTAAACAAAAATGTAAGGGCACCGTAAGCGCAAGGTAACCAAGTCCTTGACGCTTTGTTTATAAACAAAAGCTTGTTATGCAAGGCTATAAATGTTGAATCGTGTAAAGAATCGGGTTTTACGGGCGCATTATATGGACCGCGCGAGATGAAGCGATTGTTTTGGGTCGTAAATAAGACTGCAACAGGTACGCTACGGTACCAACGGGACTCGCCATCACGTGCCACTTTCACTTTTCTTTTCGTTCATTATCTTCGTATTTTATATGGAGAATAAGATATTATAATCATATAGTCAAATAAAAAAGTAATTATACAATGCATCATTGAAGAAAGATAAATGATTGTGAGATATGAAATATGACGAAAACGTGAAACCAAATGGACATATCAGACAGGACATATCAAAGTGGGTACTAATGTAGAATATTTTTTTTAAATTTTATTTACGGCCTTTTGTATTTACTTTATCATACTTAATATTTGCACATCTTGCTGTAATCATTATCCGTGTAACTAAATATCATTACGACTTCAACTTATGTAGGTACAGCCCAATACCAGACAATGAATCTCTTTTCATAAATAAGGAGGTCTTAAGCATTATCCGGGAGTATATATTTTATTTTTAGGTTGCTCCACTATTTCACTCAAGAAAAAAAAATAGCTGACCCCTGTTGGAAATAAAAAAAATCTTATGTACTTAAAAAATGTACTGTTAGTAACAGACAAACTATACACAGTCTAAAGCAATATATTTAAAAGTATGAATATATGTACAGAGACTCTTTATACCTATAGTAGGAGGAATTACTAAAAGTAGACTAAGAATTTTCAAAATATAATTCCAAAAAAGGAATGAAATAGGTTTTAAAAGGTAGTATGAGCCTAAAAACTCGTACCATCTCGTATAGATATAAAAAATATTAAATAATTATAAGTGTACAAAGTTTCGCTTATAGGTTCCACCAGAGAGAAACGATACTGTACTCTTATAGCTATAAAAATAATCCGCTCTCTGGCCGAGATACAGGCCTTCCTGCGAGGCATTATCTAATTGAAGAGGTCATAGCATGAATAATATTTGGGCGTCGTCAGGCCCGAATCGATACGTAATTATAGAGTGAGAACGTACCCCTCATAAATATTATATCCGTGAGGGCGCGGCCGGAATCGCCCGTGGCAGCTATTGTGTAGAACTACTCGCCATGCCAGGGTTACATGACGTCACTCTAGTTAAAACTAAGTAGTTAATAGAATTGAAGTTGAAAAGCAAACAATAGTAAAATCATTTATAACTACGTAAAACGTGAACAGAAAACTTTGCACCTACTTAAAAAGGCGTTTTAAGAAAACTTAAAGCGCTTGCGTACAAATACTAAATACTGGAGAACTAAAAGTTTAAGCACATGAAGAAATGCAAAAATCATTACTAATGTCAAAGTAACATATACTTTGGCAAAATTAATTAAGACTATAGGAACCTTATTTTTTTTTCGATACTGTTTTCCTCTACCTATTACCGAAATATTTATAAATACCTACGTTCGTTTTTCTCTTAAATATTTTTAAGGTCACGTTACCTAATTTAGCTAAACTGGTCTATTTTTATCTTAGACGTTAAAATTCGTTAAAGATCGCATGCCTAGCGGTTATTACAAATGTTTTATATTAAACCACTGCTAACTTCCACGAACGATATAAAAATTGACCGTGAAATTTCAACTGCGGGATAATTATTACGCTTGCGTCAGTTCCACAATCACTACCTACCTATAAAAGTTCATTAAATTTTTTCGTTTTAACGAACACCAAATTCGTCACAGACCAGTAGAATTTTTATCTCTTCATTACTTCACAATTCCAATGTAGAAACATTTATCCATTCATTTTTATGAGTACCTATTCCTTTAAACGACGTCATTACCTTCCATGGCGTATTAATAAACGCCTAAAGACTAAAAAAGCCGCTACTATGTTGTGCAGAATTAAAAAAAAAACGCGTTTGAAATAATGAAACACGACAAAACCAATTATCTACTTATTCAGCCCGCATATCACGAAACAAATGGTCATGCCATTTAAGGCGCTATATTGTTCCATGTGAACTAAAACAAAGGCATCCTCAAGTTTAATCTATGATGAGGGAACTTAATAAACAGCTGCTTTTTGGAATCCGACGTGTCGCATCTGTTGCGAGTTCGATGTTCCTTTTTCAAAAATTCAAATGCGCGCGAGCCGCTTTACCGAGCCAAAGCGGCAGATGTTTTCTCTATAATGAATATTAACGTTATTTTCAATACATATACCACTTTAAATGCATTAACATAAAGAACATTATACAACGGCGTATATACGCAAGTTTTCTTACTGGTTTTTATACTTTTTTACGTCGTTCTCCAAAAGTTAGATTATGACGTTCGAATTTTAAATTTGGCGGCATTTAGGTAGGACATTGTAGTAGCGATCGTAGCAGATAACGGTAAACGGGGGTCATTACGAAGACCCTTCCCTAATTTTAAGCAATATCGACGTAATGTGATGCATTTATCAAACAGTTTATGGAAATAGTTTTAAAGGTTTTGTCACTTACTTTATTACTTCCTTTATCTTAATAACATTATTTAAGGCCCTTATGTTAATGCCGCTGTTCTGATTTTAATGTTTTCATTTTTATTTCAGTCTTTAAAAGTATTTAAATTTCCCTGCTAAAAAATATATTTCGAATATATCTATATATTTATAATATCTTTTAAATATATAAACGTTGAATACCAATTTAAATAATTGAAATCAGTGATATTTTGTTAAGTTTATTTTCATGTAAGTAATCCTTTTTTTTAATCTCTAGAAACACAGACACTATTAAATAAAGACTAAGTTTTATATAAAAAAATATTATAAATATACTTTTCACATACTTTTGTATCGAATTACTTAATGACGAATTAATTAAACTTACTACCTTACTATGCATTTTACTTAGCGCTTCAAAATTTTTTTTAAAGCACTTTTATTTACAATCTGAGAAGTGAGAGTTTTTTAATCAAATCAACCAAAGTTCGTGACGTTTACAGCGTAGCAATATATTTTATTTTATACAGAGTACCCCGCGAACATTTTTAAATCAATCGGTTTAGTGTAGCGTGTCGTATCTATGTGTCTACGAAAGACTTATTTCTTTGACCCTCAAATTCAGTAATTTAAGTTTTCCCCTCCGGATAGCATTTCATTTACCTCTTCAACCGATACGCTGCGTGGGACGGACTAATCTGGTACAGAACTAACCGTGGAGATTCCGCCATTTTTAAGCTCTTTTATTGTATATTGAAGTTAGGTAATCCGTTATATTATTTAAAGTTAGTGGTAAACTATTAATTTTTGATCCATGGAAAATATTCTAATCTTTGTTATATATAATTTGTTACATAAAGTTTAGCATATTTTATTTATATTTTCAATTAGTATAACAGATTGGGCTCTATTAATTTAATAAGCCTATGTTTTTTGTTTGTATAGCAAATACAATTGTAAATATAAAATTTGTTTTAATTATAACGATCGCTTAATTAATATTATTCGTTTTACGGCATAAATAATTGCAATCTAGACCAGTTATAATTAATATAAATGAAATGATACGTTACAGACACAATATTCAGTTAAAAATATAGGTTTAAAAATTACATTATTGTGAAATACAAAAAAAGCAGTGATAACCTAGTGGTTCGAACTTTGGTTTCTCGAAGGTGTGTGAAGTCCACCCATCCGCACTTGGCCAGCGTGGTATTATGGCCTATACCTCTCAAACTGTGTGCAGACCCTAGCCCAGCATTGGGACATTTCTGAGTTGTACCTAATGAACACGACAAAAAAACGGTCTGTAATATCGTAAAGCATATTTTTTTAAATCAGCATCATAAATTGAGACAAGTTAATTAAGTGAAGATATTAGAGTTAAAGAAACTCCACGGCTACTGTGTGCCGATAATTCCCTCCATTGATTCGTAACGCCTCCCGCGCCACGCTACAATGCTCACGAGTGAGCCCCGACGTTCGCCATTGTTGTTGTCTATGTCCCGCTTTCCTCTATGTCGTTATTTATGTCACATCACCTTTTCATGTGCTTTATTTTTTAGAAATCGCGCCATAGAGAAACGCGGCAAATTAAAAAAAAAGAGACTCGCTTGTTACGCGTATATTTGTAAAGATTTTAGTGAGTGTTGATTATTGCTGTAGTAATGGACGTTGTCAGACGAGGGTTGACGTTGTGTTGTCTAAGAAAATTATGTTTATATATAGAATATGTATATATGTCAACTCGACTTGAATCTTTGCTCATTTATTAATACTAAGATGTAATAAGTAACATGATAAAGTAAACTCAGGAATAATTTATTTAAATTTTATTTGTTTCGATAAAAGAAATCAGAACTGTGTTACTTTAGGTATTTGCTGTACAGTATGGTCAATACTCTTGCCCGCGTATAGCTTTTCAAAATAAACAATCAAGCCATACTAAGAGGGTGGTAAACCCATAACGTTGCAAAGTGCACTAGTTCGGTGGCATTCGGAAAAGAAACAATTATTTCTGTAACTGCGGGGTTGCGAACAGGGAAACAGTAGGGAGTAGGTACACGCATGGCGCATATGGATCTAAATGAATTTTGTGATGATTTTATTTAAACATCTTACTGTACGACTTTTAAAATTGTAATAATTAACTTAAGATTCATTAATGGTGTGTTATTGTGGCTTTTATATATCGAATAAAATAATACGTTGTAAATTCATATTTAATTAAGTGTCGCCATTTTATTATACAATGACGTCATATACGAGTTACATATATGTAGCTAGTAGAAGGTGTCTAAAGGTAAATTTTAAACTCTAATTTAAGTGTTTGATATTCCTCAGCAGGACGGCTTCCTGATTAAAATCGAGAAGATATGAAGCGTATTTACTATGCTGTTTCATTATATATTTTTACAGATAATAGTAACCAAGCGGTACCTAAGTTATCCTCTTTGCATGAATCCATTTTCCTTACAAAAGGAATAGTGAATGTATCTATCTGTTGGATTAAAATTAGAATTAAAATTGTGACAAAATTTCACATAATCCCTTATACATCTTCACCGCAACTTAACCTACAGCGGCAGGCACCAAACGAATCTGATCACTGACCCATGAAGCAAACAGAAAGGAAATTTTCTTGGAGCTACGAAAATACAATATAAATAACTCCATTGCCCCTTCCACCTCTACATCACCCTATGACAAAAGAGTTATCGGTGCGTTGAAAACAAAAATGGCCAACTGATTTATTAAGGCCCGTATTAGCAGCGTGATTTGGAAAACTGGAAAAGTTCCGGTAAAAATATTGGTTCAGTATGTAAGCGTATTTGTGGATTTTAAAATAAAAACATTGTCAGTAAGAGTCATCACTAAGCCCCTGAATAGAAATGCATAGGGGCAGCATGGTTGTGTATACTTTTGGTTGCTGTAATCGTAAGTAGAAAACTGTAGGTCACCCATAAGTTTAAGCGAAATAAGTCAACACAAGAAGGAAACATACATACGTTTAAAGAGTCAACAAAGTCAACTGACGCTTTAGTTGTCATATAGGTAAATAAATGTTGTAACAACTCATTGCAGCATAAACATTGTTATATATATCTCTGTGGTAGAACCAGCAGCAATAGTGGTTAAAATAAATGGCATCTGTAAAATAAAAATTATACTTTCTGTAATAATTATGTTCTCCATTTTGAAAATACCCCATACTATATTATTTGATGGTTAATAATATAACATAGTAACAAGATTATCAATTTTGATTACGTATTTTGGATTGAGCGCCTAAAAATGAAATCTGCAGTCAACAAATTATACCTAGTAAACATCATACCTGTAGCCTTCTGAGATATGAACAACGGTTGTTTGTTGGATGAAGAATCATTAATATTCATTTTCAACTTTAGTAAGTTTCCAAAGATAAGGTGATTTGCTTCACCTTCAGGCAAATAAAAGTCGGAGGTCATAGTATCTTGTTGACTTACAACTTAACGTAATTTGTGAGCTTCTAGTCTTACTGATGGATTAATTAACGCTGAAAAATTGACTTATATTTTTTCAGATTAATGTATAATCTTTTTTGAAGAGAGTAGAACCAAGGGCCATATTAAATGATGGCAACCAATGTGGTCAGGCTGAAAAATCTTTTAAGATGATGTGCAGAAGAGGACGTCACTGTTTCAACTGAACTACCACTGTTTGTAGAACCTTATATAAATGCTGAAAAATTACTCGCTGCATTCTACTTTTACTTTATAATTACAATACAAGAAATCGAAAAGTTCTTATTGACCTAAAACTCAAAGAATTAACATAAACAAGAAAGAAAAAGATTCTGCATAATTCAATCAATACTATTCTATACATTTCTGTATAAAAATGAAGAAAGAAGGCGAATTCTGTAAGGAAACCTATGTGGAATTTTGTCCCAATGAAGTTATTCCAGAGCCATTATGATATTTGTAAAGTAATTCGAAACAAACCCCGCATCCTGAGAGCTTTCACAGCATGCTCTGCCTGAATAAATAGTGTTCAGTTGTAATGTAAATAACGATGAAAAGTTTTATGAATAAGTTCCTAACGATATAAAACTTTTGTATGGATAATTCACAGTAAGCTAGTAGTAGTTAGCTAAGCTTTTTAATCGATCATGTTGATCACATGTGTACATAATATGTTGATTATCTGAAGTGGGTATTTCATTTAGAACACTTTTGGTCATTTACACTATATAATTTAAGTTATCTTAGGAATTATCGCTAAATGAATTTTATAAATAATAACGTTAGCGGTACGAGGTAAGGCATAGACAAAGTTGAGGAAAGCCAGTAATTTACGGACAAAACATCGAATACTAATGACAAAGGCAGCCCTTTGTAATATAAAAGTGTATATAAAGACTTGTTACATAAAGGATTAAGAAGTAATAGTGTAATATCAATGCAGTGCAATTCGAATATGATGACTTGCAGCGTTAGAGTACGTATGCAAGTAAGAAAATTTAAGTAGGTATATTCATTACTTTTTGAAGCGAAGTCATGCCGAGTTTGCTTGTTACTAATATAAATGAGTGTAAATCATATTTAATCAACGGGACATGACATAATTACGTGCCCTTCGAGCTATCAATTACATTTCTGACACTTTGTAACGAAACAAAAACACTAATTACTTACTGTTTCGTATGAAATATACTATGGGGTAGTGCCTAGTAGACACTCAAAGAGTAAAATTGTCTGGATTCGTAATTCAGCACACAGCATAAGGTAAACTCCCGAGACTGTCTTCTGCGTATATTCTCTTCTGTTCAGTTTGCCAAATGAATTACAATTTCAGAACTAAATAAGTACCTAAGTACATTTTAAATGTTTCAGATTGTATATTATTGCATAAATATTAGAAATTTAAACAATACATTTAAATAATTGAAATAACTATTTGTAGTGATTTCGATTGTATTTGTAACGGTTTGAATCTTTGATTATCTGTGACTCTTTTTGTGTTCTATATGGGATACAATACAAAATATTTTCTTATAGCGAAAATCCGTGTTTTTATTCAGGTACCGTTTTTAAAATAAGTGTTTTAAGTTTTGTGTGAGGCTTTCGATCGATATACGATGTATACTTCTTATACTTGCAACTATCGTACATTGTTGAGTAAGATCCAAATACATGGTTTATAAATAATCAAATGAATGAATAGTAATAGGCGATAAAAATATTAGTAAAGTGGATTTACTTTTTCAAGAAAATATTTATAAAAAAATCTTGTATTTTATAAGCTTCAAGCATTTTATAAATCACAGTTCGCAAGACACACCTCGGAAGCGGCCAAAGTAACTTTCATTTATAAATCCACCGAGATGACTGGCGAGTAACGCGGCGTTGAAACAAAAATGAGTCCGAGCTCATAAATCTAGTTGCGACGAAACCGAAGATTAGAACCTAGCAAGTGAAGCCAAAACTCGATATTGGGTGAATAATCGTCGCCACTACCGGCGCGGTAACCGGCCGGAAGTGCCAGATTTATACCCGCGTACCCGGGTGTACCCGCGTGTGACCGGTCTGTAGGTATGTACCCATTTATATGAACGTACCGTTACGTCGCTGGGTCGTATCCGCACTGTCGTCGAGTCGCTGCTCTTCATAAAGCACCCGATACGTCGGCTCGCCTTGAGGGCCACAATTTATGGTGTGGAAACGTCATCGGACCCCGTGTTTGGGGATAAATCATATGTGTTTGCTTAGTGCATGAGACGTCTAAATTTCTCGGATGCATGCTTGAACTGCTATCGTATTTATGATTTTGGGGGACAGTGCTCTTTAATGCCCGCTGATATTGTTTTAAATTTCATCGTCTATAATTCAAAGGGTGATAAATTGCAAGCAACAATTTTAACTAGGGTAAAATTGTCTTTATATTCATTAGATTAATAGCATTATTACGGTATTTATTACGTAAGAATTATTATTATTTTTTAATACGAGACATAAATAATCTAAATATATTTAATACATCAAAGTGTATTGTATAGAGTTCGAATAAAACATTATTTTTAATAGCTCAAATTCTATACCTACATTGTAGTATTTCTAAAATAGTAATTAATTAGAATTCAATTATGTGATGGTGTATTCAGACCTGGTACAATCAGTTTTGTCCTATCGCATAACAGCCGGGGGTTCCTCTGGGATAATCTGTTTTTGATCCTCAGAGAAAAATAATGAAGGTGATGTTAATCTTAAGTAATCCTATTTCTAACAACTTATCCTATTTCTAACAATCTAATCCTATTTACAACAATAAATATTTACATAACCACAAATATTTAATGATCAGTTACTTATTTAAGTTTTTAGACTACTAGCCTCTTTAACCTTACGTTTCATGTATTTATTTATTATCTGTAAGTACCTAATAATATATTATATTTAAATAACAAAGCAAATATTACTCATTTACTTATTTCAGTTACGTTTAAAGACGTAAGTATAACATTCCAAATAATTTAGAGAGCGAATAGAGTAAGTAATTCCATGATTTCCATAAATCTTTAAATATTATCTGTATGATAATATTGATACCTAATACAAATGAAAAATCTTACCCTTTTGATTTATTTCTTATTAATTTGTTATACCACACGTGGTTTTTAAGATAAGAAGGAATATTGATAAATTAGATTGAATACATTTTTAATTTATATTAAACCAGTATAACTTTCACTACACATCAACCATTTTAAATAAACTAGAACACTTTTGATGAATTACTTCAACGAATATTAAAATATATCTATATTTAGGTCACACAAACGTGACTAAGTTTTTATATGCCCAGGTAACGCAAAAACAATCGGGTACAACAATATTACATTCAACAAAAGCAAAGAATTGGGTCAAATCCCTCTGGAGAAGGTAAAATTTACGACTTGCATTGTCAACTGAAATGCTTATGCAACTGATTTCAAAACAACAATACAACAGTAGGAAGTCAGGTATGTTTATGCGATGAAAGATTTGCATGAAATTGAGCTTTCACTTTTATTGTCGAGAATTAGAATAATAGGACCGTTTACAAACTATTTCGGTAGTACTTTGGTATTTTTACGAGCATTGTATCCAGTGTCAATACTTTTGTATGCCGACTGATTTAACAGTAATACGTGGAATGTTACGTCACATTACACTACTCTACGTTGGATGGTAATAGGTGTTAGATACATTAATTAACGCTGTATATAAAATAGTGGTAAGTTGTAGACGTAGAATATGAATCTTCGACTTTTAGTAACCTTTAGTTATGTTTGTGATTGGTTTAAAATGTTCATAATCTATTATACAGATGACCAATATTCATTATGTATAAATGATATATACACGTTTTATATCAAATCTACTTTTCTCATTCTCCTAATATTATTTTAAATACGTCCTTATTATAATAATAGGTATTTAAATATATTTTGTGAACTAAAAATAAATATCTAGTATATTATAATTATTGTTATACGAAAAGCTATAAGCTTTGAATTTTTGTTTTCTTTTACAACGTGTGACTGTGAATCAACGCTTTAGATGCTAGAGATAGTTGTGTAGAGATATTATTTTATACTGCAATCTCTTGTCAATTCAGAAGATTGAAGGCCTAATTTTCTAAAGATTTTATTGTGACTGTTTACAGCCAAATTTTAAAATTTGTTACAAAAACTGTAACAAGTATAAAAGAAAATAAGTATAGAGACCTACTTACTGGTACTTAATAGAACTTTCGAGTTGCATATTCAAGTTGGTTTCAGGTGGCGCCATCTACCCGTTTACGAGCACAACTGTTAGTCTCTCACCAAACAACCCTTCAAACATTTACGCGAACCATTTCCACCCCCGAGCTACCCCTATATACGAACCTTTTAAGCTCGCGCTGCTAGCGCCATCTCTGCGGTGTCATTGGAACTTCCAAAAAGCTCGTAGTTCCGGGTTTCGCCGCTTCAGCAGCGCCATCCCCGAGCTTTGAATGAAATGAAAAAGAACATTGGAAATGGATTTTAGTGTTCTAAATATAGAGTTGTTTTTCGGGTGTTAAGATTGCGGTAGCGTTGGGCTGAGTATGCAAATTAACGTGCCATTACATGGTAATTTATTTGAAACGAATGACCACTTTGCGGTGTAGTGCATCGAGCACTGAACGTTTATATGGGGACCCTGACCTTATATCGCGTCAATTTATAGCTCTGAGCCGTTAAACGCTCTTTTACGTAACAGCTGTTGTGTCTCGCGTGATGCCTTAGCATACTAACCTTGTTAAACAAAGGACTTTCACCTCCCTTTTCATTTGCTTGGAAAGCTAATAAGAAATTTGTCTAGGCTAGAACTTGGCGTTATTATATTTGTAAGCTAAATATATTAAAACTTGTGTAGTAACTAAGTTCGCTTTCATCTCATTGAACATTACTTATAACATTGAATTTCTAACAGCTAATGAATTGAATTGATATAATAATGAAGTTAAATGATCGAAAATAAAACTGTAGCTTCAATATATAGAGCATTCCAAGAGTCTTTGCTAAAATCCACAAAATACCTACGGATAAAAATACTTTTAAAATCAACGTGATGTCAAATTCATTATTTTTACTATGATCTACCTATTTACTCCCTGAAGTAATAACTAAAAAAAACTTTACTTTAGTCCTCTCCGATTGACTTTAATTTGCCTCAGCACTGATAATCAGATATAAACTTAGCTTATCCGAGTAATAGATTGCTATAACGAAGAAACTTGTTGTAACAAGTCAACTCATTTCATAACTTCAGTAATAGCCGATAATCCGGTTTAAATAATGTTATGAAATATAATTACATATATATTCAACATTAATTATATCCGTTATAACGTAATATACAATCATTTACCTGTATCATTCTAAAAAATAAACAGGAATGAATATCTTAAGAAACAATTGAACTGTGTCATTATAAACTCAATCTTTTGAGTTATGTTAAATTACATAACCGGAGAAAGATGAAACAAACTTAAGAAAAGCAATAAAACTTTAGAATGTTAGTACATAACGTTAATACGTAAGTGACAGATGAAAACTATCAAGTACTAATGTACTTAAACACATCGTTTCTGGAACATATATTATGTTCTAGAACTAACATCAGAGTAGTTGGATTAAAAAAATGTACGTTAGCATTACGAATAGAATATCACAAAATCAATTCGAAACAATTTCTTAAAATCTTCATAAATAAAAAAAACAATCGAACGGACTAGAAAAGTTTCACAAAAACATGATTGAGTTCCTCACATCTTATCAGCCGTCGATCCGAGCCAATAAAGACGTGAGCGGGTATTCCGTATTTATAAGGTGAAACAATATGTTATTTGTACGCAGTAAGATTTATGAAGACGGTGGATGTATAAGTAAAGACGCATAAACCTCGTACAAAATGCCGGGAAAAATAACAGGTTTAATGTCCGGCGAAACTACATTTTTATTACTTTTATATACTTAGCTTGAGCTTCGGGACTAAAAGAAATTTAATTTCTTATTATATATGGTCATAACGTTATTAACATGCAATAATGATAATATATATTAATGTACTCTGGTCTAACCTTTTAAAAATATGAAAATTATGCACTAAATCGAATTTTCACTGACGTACACAAGGTTCTTAATAATTTTATCAGACTATATACAAATTATATTCTTTCGTCTATGAATAGTACAAGAGTAGATCGATATCTTTGTCTTCTTCAGCAATACGATCTTATAAGGTACACAATAGATTTCATTTCGAATGATATGTAAACTAGTTTCACATATAATCAAAAATATTAAAGACACCTGAACATGTATACGATTAATTTACAGTTACATCATAAATCGTCCATGAATTGTTAAAATCTTTTAAATCTTAATTGCCCAAATAACCGACAAAACGGTGAGTAAAACCAAACACAGCGCTGAAAAACGATATAAACATCGTAAGAAATTTAGCTTTTTGCTCTCAGTATCACCTGGTGGATACGTGTTGACGCGACAACTACTTAAATTGGACATCTCGGCCGATACCAGCCGGCGGCTTGTCAGAACCATTCGCTAATGACCAGCGGACAATCAATTAATCGTTGCACGCGTCGCATTTAACTTGCGTCAAAAGATGATAAATAAGAAACGAATTCGCAATTAAAGTGGCAAGCCGGGAGTGAAGGATGCAAGATTATCGTTGAAAGGAACAATAGTGGTGCGAATGTTGTGGTCAGATATTACAATAATGGTATCGATTATAATTTGCGTGCGATCCGGTGCGAGATACGGGCGAGAGGCGACACGTAAGCGACAGGCTTCCCCAATCGGCGTCGCGATCGGCGCTTGCGCAGCACCGCACAATGCTATCGTACCCTTACGATCGCGGACATGCACTCTCGCGCCATTACGATTGGTGCTCGGACTCGCCTATGCTTCGGTGATTAGCTATTTTCAATATGGTTCGTTTAATTTACACTGACTTTATTAGGCTCGTTAATTTTTTTCTTTGACGTCGAGAATAAGTCGTGGTTGATCCTACTCTACCTATTTTAGTATCCTCCATCGACAGTTGATTATCTGTCAACATTGATGATTAATTATTGCCTCTAAGGTAAGGGCATATTTCATAATACCTTGCTATGATGCTTTAGTTTTCTATGATTTTTTCCACGACAAGCTGTGCCCGCGACTTCGTCCGCATGCAATTTAACAAAAAGTGTTTTATTTTATTTTGTTTTACTGGCCTAAGTTACTCTTTATTACATCAGCAATCTGCCAATAAAATTCTAGTCAAAATCGGTCTAGTCATTTCAGAGATTTGCCAGAAAAAACAGACAGACAGAGATGACAGATGCAAAATCAAATTCAAATTTGAATTCTTCTTGGCAGAAGAATTGTTGTCTAAAGGTAGATATGAACAAGTACCGAAAGAAATTCCTAAATATGTCTTTGAAACAACAACATTTCGCCTACATATCCACTTCACTAGGTTCGTACAGACATGTTTCTTAACCCGAGCAAAACTATTTGCAAACTGGTCGTATCCATGCACTGATCAGATAATACTTTTATCGATATAAGTATATCGATCTTGATCTATCATAGTAATTATGCCTTAGTTGATAATTATATCAAAAGATATAAGTCTGACATTACAACGTCCAAACGGAGTATGTGAGTCCATTTTACGATAATACTTAA
>DWPA01000077.1:0-36467 GCA_018251375.1 Calpodes ethlius
TGAAGCTTCTTTAACTGAGTAAAAATATATTTAAAACTCCCGAGTCTTGATTATCTCACTGCTACGCCTTCTAACGCGTTTATTAACGCTTTAAAAAGACATACCGTTAATGTGGCCAATAATTTAGCGCGTTAATTAACATGTTAAGTAAAATTTAGCCGAGTATTATCGCATTAATAAAAACGCATTCGGGCAATAACACTGCCGTTAACAAGGGTATGGTTAGGGTATTATGGATACGACTATTGCGACTTTGAAAATATAATAACGTACTGTTTGACCGCCACCTTATAATCTGCGACTCGGCGACCAATCAAGCAATCAATAACGTAATGACACACGTGGTACACGTGAACGGAATTAAATGGGAGACGAAGCTCTATAAAATTTCGGCGGTCATTGCTCTAACTTAAAGTCGATAATAGCGTGGCATACTCCCACCCACCTTCGGATATTTTTTCTTATGCGTTGCTAGGAAATCAATATGAAAATTAATACTGCTCATAGCATACAGGTTAATAAAATCAACAATAAATACAATGCTATATCCCTAGTGGCAGTAAGTGACCTTCTCGTATTCGTCCCGAATTCGATCCCGGCGACCAATAGTTTTAGCCCAGACGTTGACCTTCAGGTCTTGTGTATCTGTGAAGTCTCATGGTACAAGAATCGCAGCAATATTTGAATGAAATGAATAGTCTCAACAGATTTTAGAACACACAATAAATGAAGTACAAGTCATGTGTCATAAAGATGCATTTCCATTGGAATCAAAGCAATGTGTCAATATCATATGATAAGAGGAAGTAGGACTAATTCAGTATGCAAGATTTGACTCAAACAAACATACTAACAGACTAACAAATTAACAAACAGAGCAAGTTGAATAAAACCTAATAATAAACATAAAACCTAATATAAAAAGTAACATGACCACTTTCTATCTGAATAGTTATCTATTGCTTCAAGGTTAAAGTTTAAATAAAACAAGATATTTCTACTCACCCTCTTGTCATTATCACCTATTAGACTAAACATCCTTGCTACCCTGTCCAGCGGAAACCCCATGCTATGTATGTTTTGACACATACGTTGCTGAATGGGGGTTAAAGATTGCAACGGGTTTGGTAGCCGTTCTATCTTTTTCCAGTATCCTTTCTCTATTCTCCTTTCATTGCTAGGTCCAGACCTCTGGTTACGTCCAGGACTGGTTGATCTATCTAAAGATCGCAACTGTACTGCAGCCAATTCCTCATTCAATTCTTGTACAATATCAGATACGCTACGAGATCTGGACTTCACTGTGCTTTGTGCACTAGTTTGAGGATTTCTGTTTTGATCTTCCATATTATTAGCCCCTGTCACCGCAGGGTTATAAGAAGGTGCTACATAATGCATCGGAACATGAGGGTAATGAAAGTAATAAGGCTGCGGAATGTACGAGGTTCCATTCGGTACTTGCGGGACTTCTCCAGAAGTTGTTGGTAGTGGGTTATAATAAGGGTCAGTTATTGGAAAAGGCTGGGCAGGAACTAAGTAATGATAATTGGGCATGTATACATTTTCTATTGGCATTGGGTTATCGCACACATGCTCTGGAATGTAGTAGCCATTTGTGATGGGATAGTGTGAAGGTGTTGCATAGATTATGCCCGGAGCTGCTACTGGTTGATCTAGGTATGCATTAGGTACATATGCAACTCCTTCTATTTGAGCTTGTGAGGCACAGTTGGCATATCCAGGGTATGTCTGTTGATACGGCTGTTGTTGTGTGCAACTGGCTGCTGATTCCCGCTGACTTTGCAACACTTGGGCAAGCACATCCATTTCATTTATAGTCTTCAATTCTACATTATCAAATGGACTAGAGGTATCATTTTCAAAGTCCTTAAATGTTAATGTTTCAACATTTCGACTAGTGTGAGGTACCCTGGCTACTGTCGAGTTAAGTTTCAGTTGCAGCAATGGATCAGGATCATCCAACAAATTGTTCTGTTGGAAGTTTGACTGGACCTGTACAGGCTTCAGTATGTTTGACTGAGACTCCACCGTTGTCGCTGTACATGTGTAATTCGCATTAACAGCTATATCAGCCTCAGGGCTTTCGTCTTGTGTTGGGGATGTATCACAGGTTTTCTCAACTTTATCATCTGGTGAAATTGCACTTATTTCATCAGTACTGGGATAGGACACCTCGGAGACACTTAACTGTTTCAGTTTCTCCTCAGCTTCTGCAGCGGCGATTGCATCTAATTTCTTCTGCTTAGCTTCCTCTAGCAGTTGTAAACGATGACGTTTTTCAGTCTTCTTGATTGCCTTCGCGCTTCGAAGTTCTTGTATTTTAGAAGATACATTTCGCTCGAAAACAGTACAATATCTGGCAGTTTCAACCACTCTCTTTGCTCTCGCAGGGCACTCCGTCACGCTGTAAGGCAGGTCTATACGCGGGGGTCGCTTATAGTTCTCCGAGATCTTTACGGGAACATCGTCCATATAATCCCCGAAATGTGACATATCAACGTATCTCCTCCGTGGAGATAGCGATAGTAATCAAACAATGAGATGGCAAAGTTTGTTTCTATAGACTTTTTGCTTTATTAAGGTTACATTATCTTCATCCAACGTCATCACTTGTAGAAATACGCTGGATATTACACAACTGAGACCGCATGAATATTATTCGTTTCCATAACTACTAAAACCAATTTTAAACTATGCACAAAATATTTTTCAGTAATTTCTATTAATTTCCGATTTGACAAAATCATTTAGCGACATTTGACGTTTGATGTCAAATTAATCGGCAAAGGTAAACGCAGGCTAAGACCAAGACAATCACATGACATATTGCTAGGATACTCGTACCGTACCTGCCTGTAAAATTTTATACTGTGTACTGTGTGTAAAACATTATTTAACCCATTAAATTAATCAAATTATACATTTAATAGTAGCATGGCAATAAATGAGATCATTCTGTAAATAATAAGTATATTCATAATAGTATACAGCGTTAATAAAATTACTGGCTTAAAATGGAACGCTGGAAAATTTAAAATAAAAAAATAGCAACAATCACGTGTACATTGCGCTAAACGTCGTCAGATGTCGCTAATGTTACTCGCAAAAGTCATGGCGGATTTTATTCAGTCTTAAAGAAATACAACTCTAATCGTGGGTAGATTTATTATTACAGCGTCGAAATATTAATAGCTCGTTCTGTTCGTACGGTGGAAGCCCAGCGACAAGCACGCCTGACTGACTACGGCATCATTGTCAGCGCTATACGCTATCGACGACGTTTGACGGTTCGTCTCGGATTTCGGTGGTACAGTAATTTGGGGAAAAAATAGTTAAATTTCGACGTCACGCCGTACTAATAAAATATTACGTCTAGTATGACGCAATAACCGACCGTAAACCGCACGTCATCACATTATTAACGGTCGGAGTACAGGTTGGTATTACTTGCTCCTGACGAAATTAACCGGTGAGCAACTCGTGATCAGAGTCTTCTGTCCGCAGATATCAAAATGAATGAAGGTGCGCCCATAATGTATCACGGGAGCAACGGGATGGCAGGGCCAGGACCGGTATACATGGTTCAGGGTCAGGTGGAGAGGCAGCCCGCACGGCATTACCCCCTCGAAATGTTACAAATGATGGGAGGCGTGAGCGCGCGCGGGGGCGGATCACCGGGCCAGGGCACGCCGCGGCGGTGGCAGCCTCGCAGAGACCGCCAGCCCCATTCCAAAGCGGATAACAGTGCCTTTGGATATGATTCAGATGACTCCAGTCTGTCTAGCAATGCTTCCGGTTCCAATAAATCAAGTGAGAAAGGTATGTAATGTTTATATGGCTAACTATCATACAAGTTTTAGTTATCAACTGCGATTACATGAGAAGGATCTAATTAATACAAAACATTACATGCAGGGTTTTTTTTCTGTATACCCTCTTTAATTCAAAATTACTAAACTGAACTAATGAGGTAAAGTGTTTAATGGAGAGTTTACAATTTACTACAACCATTTTTTTAATTGTACCCATGTACATTTTAGCAGGTTGAAACAAATTTATATTTGTGTACCTTACATTGAGACACCCATATTAGGATTAAAATAGTCACATACTTATTGGTTGCATATAGCATATGTAATTTAAGTTAAATTTTTCATAATTTTGATTTGAGTTAAGCAGTTACAAATATCACATAAGATGACATTGTAAGTATTGTGTGGTATCTAAATGATTTGGCCTTGGCCACCTTTTAAGATAACTTACTGTGTGAGATGTAATACAAACAGTGTGGTACCATGCCAGTCTTCATGTTTCTTCTAATACCTAATATATAGTTTATATTTTGTTAATGACTAAAATTCATAGAGCATATTTGGTGAAATAATATTCATTGTTTTCTATGAATACTACTGGAATTAACATTGGAGAAATTATAAGTAGATTCCATTTTTAAGAATTTTGAAGAAAAATACCATCAATTTAAGTGATGTATAATAGTATATAATGTTTTATTACATATATATCTCAGTTAAGGAAAGCTGGTATGGACAACAAATTCATATATTGCACCTGTGTACGGTCTGAATATGCATCTGGAGTGATGCCATGCTGAATATTTTTATATGATAAACTAATATATCTTTACATGCGGCCTAACTTATTAGTGTTAGAAATAATGGTATCATTTTATTGAGTACAAAACATAGCATATTTTGTTTGAACACATCCAACAGTTAATAATTTACTGACACACCTACTTTAAGCCAATTGCAGGAACAAATTTTAAATATTATAACTATTAAATCTTATTACTTTATTAATTATCAGTTGCATAAAGTAATTCATTTAAGTCAACATAATTGTAATAAATAGATAAATATATAATAAAAAGATAATAAACAGATAAACTAAATATCATAAGAATTTTGTCTAAAGTTGTTCTGTGCTATGGATAAACGAAGCATTGCTTTTTAAAGTAGTGTTAATATTTAAAGTCTGTTTCTACAACTACCTGTAATAAAACTATCTCATCTATGTTATGTGTCATATAAGAGCAGTAATGGATGTTGTTTTTATGGAGTATTTGTAACATGTTCGTTTTGCATAATTTGGGCTATAGATACTAATTAATATAATATATAGATGACAAATAAATATTATCAATCATATAATGTATCAAATCAGTTGATTAAATATTATAGACATTAATAATATGTTATTATAATAATGATAATTATGTTGATGCATTCAATGTCCTGTGAGACTTGTGAACAAAATTAATAACAAAGTTATCAGTACTGTGTATGGTAAAATTTCAATGGTGTGAATACTTAACATATCAGGTTTAATTAACTCATCTATATACAATAACATTGCTAGGTGACTATGGAGGAAAAGGAAGAGACTTATAATATTAAGCAGCCCATTTTCCCATATTTGTACCTATTGGAGCAAATCATTTAACTTCAAACCTGATTTATAGGCTTTGTAGTAGAGAAATGTCCACATGTGTATTTATTTTTCTATTACTTAATTAATTATCCTTGGGATACAATAATGGGTGACTTTTGGCTCAGCCCTCGACTCCCAAAGTGATGGCAATAAATAATCTGCAAGAGACACGACAATGACTTAGCGTTATATTTGATGCTGACACACTAATGTTACTTAATATTGGAACGATTAGTGGTGTGGCGGCACCTTTAAGCTCCATGCCATTGAAACGCACGTTTGGAGTGAAGGATGGATGTTTATATGTTTATTTTCCTTTACAGAAACTGGCGGTCCGTTGTCTACGGGTCATTACGAGAAGCACGAGGAGCCTGCCCGTCGCGAGGGCGCGCCCGTAAGTCGCGAGTGGCGGGGCCGCACGCGCCGCGACCCGCGCCCTCGCCGTGTGGCGCCCGAGCGCTACCTGCACTCCACATATCCCTTCCAAGTTAAATTCACACCGGACGACTTGTTGAATGGTAACTACTTGGCTTTAGTTAGCTTATCGTCTCCTTATAATTTTATAATTATGATTGGAATTTAGTAATATCTGTATGTAATTTAATAATTTTATATTGCCTATTGTTTATTTATATATATGACTTTAATCAAATGTTAGTTAATACATGAAGATAATGAATAATGACTACGAATTTCACTGCCTGATGTCATCACTCATAAATGAGTTAGCACCTAGAATGATAAATATTTAACAAGAATGAAAAAACAATTTAAGTGATCTATTTAACAATAAATAAATAAATCTCAATAACACCAGCTCTCACAATGTGAGGCATGTGATGTGTTTCTGGGATGCATGTGTTTTTTACATTGGAAAACTATGGATTGTTCAACTTTACATACTTTTAGAAGTTATAAGAAATTCATTAATGCAGATTTGCTCTTATTTTTCATGAATAAAATGCGAATTAATTTTTTAAGCATAAATAATTAGAACTATGGCAGTCTGAGGCTGAATTAATTGCGGCAGAATGCCACGAGAAGGGTGTTGTCATCTATTGACTGATTTTAAAACTGTTAATTGGGCAATCTCATAATTGTCATTCCCGCAGGCTCTGAATGGGACACGCTGTCGCAGGAGATATGGGACAAGTTTATTAAGTCTCAACAGACGGAGGACACATTCAGGAAGAAGATGAATCTCTGGAAATATCTCTTTGTGACCATCAGGGTAAGTCATCGGCACTATCACCGAATGTTTAAATACTCTCTCACTTTATCACTATATCTTTATCTTTTTTATTTTATTATTTATTTTTATACTCTATCACCTTCGCTTCGCTTCGGGAATGATATTCCTAGGAAACGACACCTGCTTTTAAAGCAGCCAGAATAATTGAAATAAGAATTGTAGTAAAAGTGCAGTAACTAAATATTACTTGAGATTTTTTTTTTGTTTTTCGTACACACTACCTATCCCATAGTACCTACCTTTAGTCATGATTTCAGGTATAAAAATCCTTTCCTGTATACTTAAAAAGGTTTAAAACTATCTCCTTGACAAAATTCATGTAAATCTATTAAGCAGATAAAGTGTGAACAGACAGACGGTTATTTTCCCATTTATAATATTAGTATGGATATTATTATTAACTAAAAAAGTTAGTGATATAATCCGATAACAAATATTTATCAGTCACATAAATGTGTGGCTGGCAACACGCACAGCTCACAGTCAACTGACCTAAGAATCATAATTATTGTGTTGGGTTTTGGTACTACAGCGGTGCATAAATTTCCACAGTCGTTGTTCCCGCGGTACAGTCTGTACGTGGTGGGCTCCACGATGTCGGGCTTCGGGCTGGACTCCTCCGACATGGACCTGTGCCTGCACGTGCGCTCGCTGGCCGGCGTGGAGCCGCGGGCCCACGCGCTGCTGCACCTCAACTACATTCTGGGATACATCAGGAGCTTCGACCCGGGTGAGTGCTGAAGCTGCATGACCTTGAGTGCTTCTTGCCTTAGCCAAGTTTTTTTTTATAAGCTAAATTGAATTCTTTGTGGATATTGTTTAACTACAAATCACTATTGTTCATAGACTTCAATCAAATTAGTATCTGGTCTGTTAAGTGGGTTTTGCAGCCCATGATTCTACCATTGAGGGTAAACTGGATATTGTATGATGAGAGTGTAATGTTCCTATCCTGAAATTTTTCTACATACTTTTTTTTTTTTTTTTTTATTTTTTTAGTTTTGTTTTTTAGTTTTAACAATAGAAACTTGACTTTGCAATATCAAGTGCAAATGTTGTCTAGCTAAGAAAAGTACAAATAAATGAATTATAAACTTAAACGCTCTTACCCCTTGATCATCGGTATTATATGTTATAATTGTGTACTTATAAAGAGTTATAAATAATTGATATGGGTATGGCAATATTCCAGACGCGGAGTTGATCCAGGCCAAGGTGCCGATCCTGAAGTTCCGCGACGCGCGCAACGGGCTGCAGGTGGACCTCAACTGTAACAACCTGGTCGGCATCCGGAACACCAACCTGCTCTACTGCTTCTCCAGGAGTGAGTCGTCCGCTAGCACTGCCAACACGACTCTTAATTGACACAGTCTTTTGTGAAACTTAGATGTCTTGTGTGGATCAAATTCTTCTGAGTTAGATATACATACTCTTTATGGTCATGTTTTAAAATTTTTACACATTTCTTACTTTTTTATATGCTATGTCTATTTATGTAACTCGCCACCAGGTGGCGCTGTAGTGTCGACTTCCAGTAGGCGACATATTTTTTCCCAGCGAAGCGGGCTGGGTTCGCTGGTATCATCTAAAGCTATAGGTAATTTACTGAATAATATTGTAGTGGTGGTTAATGGTGTCGATCGTTCTCTAGCGGACTGGCGCGTGCGGCCGCTGGTGGCGGCGGCCAAGCTGTGGGCGCGCGCGCATCGCATCAACGACGCGCGCCGCCGGACGCTCTCCTCGTACGCGCTCACGCTGATGGTCATACACTTCCTGCAGTGTGAGTGCACCTCTGTACCTCTATTCCCTCTACACACCAGGCTAATGACTGTTACATGCGCAATGTCGTAATTGGTTGACATTTCCCATCTATAAAGTGTTCTAAAGTCATTCGGCTCGACACGTGTGATTGGGCGGTAATAAAACTAAATGCTTGCTTATTTGACTTGGAACAAACAACTTACAATTTTATTCCAGCAACAGATAATATAATTACAACTGTGTTATTTACGTAATGAACACTAGATGGAGCTAAGTGTAATACTTTTTAATTATTTTTATATAAACTAACAGTCGGTATTTGTTGAACAAAAACCTGACTGGAAGCAATCACTCCGCACATTCGGTTCGAGCCGTCGGGATCTGAAGTAGGCGTTTCTCTGGCTCCTGCTTTGGCTAAACTTCATAGCTTTTTCTCGAAAATACTGTTTCACATATTCAAATTTGCCGAACTAAATAAACAAGTTTAGATTAAGGAAATATCCATCTTATAGGGTAGTATAAGTGTAGCCGTCACAAATCATTAAATTGCCTTGAGCTGTAATTTTGAAGAAATTTTATTATAACACATTTTTGGGGCACACCAGTGATTAGCCGGCACGAGCTGTGTTTTGATCGAATGCGATGTTTTCAGGTGGCACGAGTCCCGCGGTGCTGCCGCGCGCGAGCGAGGCGTCGGGCGGGCGGCCGCGCGCCCACAACCGGAGCACCCTGGGCGAGCTGTTCCTCAACATGCTCAAGTACTACGCGGAGTTCCCGTGAGTACCCCGACTCGCTACCGTCGACACATGTACAAACAAGCTAGCGGGCTGAGTTTGTAAGGTTAAGCGTTGGTTGGTTTGCTTTATTTATAATGAGAGCATTCGTCGTCTATTAGGCTATAACGTCGTAGATTTTTGTACATTAGTTAACTGACATAAGTAGTAGGGAGAAATTTCTGCCACAATTTTTCTTCGGTTTCTCTCCTGGATTCTGATTTGAAATCTTTTTTATTCATTCAACAATACACTTAGAACTGGGTGAGGGTACCCCCTGCTCCTAGTAATATAACAATACTGTTATATTATACCTTAGAATTTAACATTTAGTACACAGTAAGGTTATTTTTTATAATTTAATTTCAAGTGATATAAAATTTGACAACTTAGTCATGGTGATCAGGTAGATAGGCCCACTAGACAAATGCATTTTATCTTTCATAGAAAAATACAGGTACTTCTGAGGTTACAACTGCACTCGTCATTATCACGACGACAGGTGATAATAATGTGATGTGGTTCCAGGTACGAGCAGATGGGCGTGTCCGTGCGCGAGGGGCGGCGCGTGCCGCTGGCGGACGGCCGCGCGCCGTGCTGCACGCTACTCTGTGTCGAGGGTACGTGGGGTATCATGTGGGGCTTACTATTAACTTATTTCTATACTATTATTGTCGTAAACACATCGGTGATGTGTCGATGACTACTGTGTGTCTATATTTAATGTCTGATTAATTATGATTTAATTAATTAAGCTAACGGTCCCTGGTCTTGTTGATGCAACAATAATATGTATTTAGATTTAAAAACAAAAAATATTTTTGGAACCACGTAACGAGACTCAAAATTTTTAGTTTTCCCTACTGAAGATATCATAGTTTTTTAATAATCATTTATTGTCCACATGTACATTACAAGGATGCTTATATTTGTGGCAATTTCAGAGCCGTTCGACCTATCAAATACGGCGCGTTCAGTGTACGATCCCGAGACGTTCGAGAAAATCGTGAGCACCTTCCGCGAGAGCTACAAGCGGCTCGCGGCCGGCCTCCGGCTCGCCGACGCATGGCCCGCGCCCGAGCGATGATATAGCCGCCGCCGGCGCAGTGTTAAGTGAACTAGTGAACTAGGGAACAAGTGAACCACAACTAGTGAACTGTTAGTGAACGGTAATGTGACGTGTGCGACCGTGCGGAGTGCGGAGTGCGGAGAGAGCGCCGACGCCACGCGCACCGGTAGCGAGCGACTGCGAACGAGGAGGTACGTCTCCGCTAAATTTGTTGTATTTCAGTGTCACCGCGTTCACGGAAATTATATCGTGCGATTTTGTACGTAAATCGCAGGCAGATAGATAAGTCTGGTAACGGAGTGGGACGATGCTACGCGTCAAGCAGTTAGGGTGCAGTCTACTAGAGCCGCAATGCGTTAAATATACGATAAACCTCACGGGCTGTGATACGCGACTGATTCCCCTGTAAATATTACCTAGATGTAGTGTAGTCTGGTCCGATGTACTTAGGCGTGTCTGAAGACATTGGGGACTAAACTTATGGCTTCGGTCGGTGAACTAGTCCACGCTGGCCGAGCGCCGAAATAGCCGAACGCCCCACAGTACAAAGCGATGCTGCCGAATTCTACATTAATTATACACACTATTCTACACCTAAGTTTATTTATCACGAAATTTAAGTGGGCCGGCCCTCACGTTGAGTCCGGCCCTGTAGTTAGTCTAAATGCCTAGTCGCAACAGTTACATGAACTGAACTATTTTTGCATTTAGTTCCTATTTCTAGATTATGTTGATTGTAATGATTATAATAGTAATAATTGATGATAATATGGACCCAAATTGCACTTGCAAATATGTCAAGTAACTTTAAAATATCAAAGTAATGTTGCTTCAATTATAATACCAACTGTATGAGGTCATTTAAACAAATGAATCAATTGTCAATTATTACTATATAATTTCAGGGATAAATATATACATATATATCTCCACTAAGTCACCTCTACATGTTGCATGTTAAGCATAGATTATAATTATATAATATATTATTTATTACACAAATGCCACTATGAAAATTATATGTTAAATCCCCATAGTGCCATATTGTCTATATTCATATTTATATATATATGTCAGGTTCAAATATTGTATTTTATGGTAAATGTCTTTTAGATGATTAATTTTCTGTTTACTCAAAATCTGCATATTTAACATTTAGCAAATGTGTGGTCTTGAGAAACATGAATTAGATATGTACACAACCAACATTACCCAACAGCATAATCCCCACGTCCACAAATACAGTACTTTCTGAAAGACGCCTGACAATATTTGTATTTTATTTTAATGGAAATATTACATTGACATTAATGTTCAATTCTGATGTGCTTGCTGGTATTACAAAATCTTGCACATAAATTTGACAGTTTATTGTCTACGTTGCCCCATGAAAGATAAATCGTAAGTTTTACTTACCTATGCTAAAGTCATTAACACACCTCTGTGAGATATGGGGCACAAGTTAACACTAAGTCTGGTCTGGTCGTGTGACTTTAGTTAATGGTGTTGATCATCAATCAACAAGACTGACTTATTTTAATGACTCGCTTCACAAAAACCACAAACAACGTTCGAACAGTTGCTTTTGAGATCACAAATTTGAATTGCAGATTTTAGATTGATTTATGCATTTTCCATTGGCATAAAATATAATTGTAATTCCAAAGTGACGCTCCGTGAGAAGGTGCTGCTCACTTTGTCTTTTTTAATATTTATATTGTTTACATTATAAGTTATTTAATTGTGTACATATTAGGCATGGGAGAAAGAAATAAAAAAAAAATATTGGAGAGTTTTAGGATGATACGTTTTATGTAAATAGTATTTTTGTGATGTGTAAAGAGTAAATGACAAAAAAATGTATTGTGTTACGCGATTGAAGATTTAAATATGCTTGTGATTGTACGGGTCGCTGAAGTAAGTTAATGCGTTGTGTGGGCCTTAACGTAAGTATAAGATAATGCTAGGTTACATGGCAATGGGACACAAATTTATCATTTGTATTATGTACTGGCAAATTATTGTTTTTGGAGATCAGTTTTAAATTTCAAGTAGTGAAGTGGTTGTTTGTGAAATTTTATTATAAATATTCTATGTCTTTAACTTTTTAAAGGATATTACAATAATCTTTTAGTATTTTTAAATTTTTACAATTCATTAACAGAAGACTCTCCTGTCCTTTAAATATCTTACGTTCAAATAAAATGTTGTATTTTAAGTCTTAGTTACAGTTACACAGTGTTGGTTTTAAATTTGATTGTGTAATATTCAAGAGCACTGACATCGAACACAATAGATTGCCAGTACATAGTAACTGAGCAATGACGGGCTAGTGAAGCTGAAGCTAAGTGCCTTGTTACTATAAGTTACATAATTTCACATGCCTGAATAACTTACATTATAAGCTTGGCAACTTACACCTTTGTGACTTTGCCGAATGTCGACAATATTTAAATTATCGCCACAACGAAACTGAGGTGCTATTGTTAAATGCTTGTGAGGTTCCTGCTAATGTTATAGTCTGTTAATCTTAATTATATCATGGAAACTGTAAGTGCTTTATTGATGTTACAGAAAATGTTACAACATGTATTGTAGGGAGGAAAGTTTGTCCATTATTATAAATTTTATATTTGTAATTGCTGTCACTTGATATTCAAGCAAACCTGATTATGGGACTTTATAAATATAGGCTGCTCCAAAACAGGTGCAATCTTTCATGCTACCAACATAACTCCGGCATGAATTTTCTGAGAAATTTTAGTTTCCGAAGCCATGTGATCTGTCTTCAAATAACATTCAGTATATTTTGCAAAACCTTTGTGTTAAATTTTTTTCCACATGTGTGGAACAGCATTCCAACAATAACTTATGTGGAAGGTTATTAATAGATAGACATATTGGTGATGACGGATATTATTTAATAACAACTAAAATGTAATTTATTTGCATATTATCAAACACAAATTTGCTATTAGGTTTTGGAAATGCCGGAGTTATTTGGGTAGTAATAAAAAATTGTTTTTGAGATACACCTATATTTGTCATCCTACATTTTCCAGTTCATCAAATTTATTGCGAACAATTACATTATTAATAAAGTGTATACCATGATTTTATACTGTAATTGGTAAGCTTAGCACAACTTTTATTTAAACTGTTCCAACCTTAGTCAACATTATCATAATAATAATAATAATATAATAATAATGAGTAACAAAATGTTAATGGTGCCATATTCCGAAATTTATGTTGCCCTACATAGATACACTATCAGAGTATTATGCTGTGTGCTGATTACATATTAATATATTTATACTTATACACAGATGTAAATCTAAATATATCATTCGGAGGCTTATTGAAGCATATCTTCAATGTTTTTATAATTGTTGTTGACATAATATTGTTGGGCCCGTTCCGACACAATAAATATTGTTATTAGGATATTAATTGTTGAAATAATTGGTGTGAGTCTTATATACCCTAATATGGATTAACAATGAAGTAGAGAGACAGTTGCAGAATCCTAATTCAGTTGCTCCACTGGTGAGATCTCGAAACGAATTTCCAAGTCATCTAACATACTCCTAATAGTTGTTTAATACCTACAAAATATTTTTTAATGTTACATTTTTAAAATTGCTCCCCAGTTTTAAAAAATATATCACCATTTCGTTGGTTTTAGCCTGTGTTATTATTAAAATGTATAATTTATTTTTGTTACTTGTTATAGTTTGTTTTATTTTAAAACAGCACCTTAAGCCCACGAACGCACCACCCTTGCATTTAAACTATGATCGCCTAGCAATTCTGTAAATGTCGAACATATATGAATAAAACTTTTTTATCAATTTTATATAAGAGGCACTTTGCCACTTTAAATAAAAGTACAATGAATAATTTTTAAATGTGTAATCTATAAGAAAACTGTATAAGAATAAAAAGTGTCTCAAAAACTGTTTAATTTACAAAAAATATATTGAAAAAAAAAAGATACTTGAAGCAGATAAAAAATATATAATAAAAAATACAAAAAAAAATATATAAAATCTAAAAAAATAAACAAAAAAAATATATAAAACATCTTAAAAAAATATTAGAAAAAAGCATTTTTATGTTGACTGTCATCAAGGTCCAGTTCACGCATGTTTGTTTACTCATTATGCTCGGTGGCCACCTACCCGAGTAATATTTATCCATTGTATTGTTGCCTCAGTTATTGTAAAATCTATTTTTTGCTGAATGTAATATTCATCGTGGAATGTCCAAACAGATATAAAGGAACCGTTGTTATATTCATAAAACATTACATTACTTTACCATATGTGTTTGGTTGTATCATGATGTCTACTATATTGATAAAAGTTAATGTCAGCAATATTATGAGGGACAACAGTTTTGTGTAAAGTGTTAGGGTGAAAATATTATAATCACATAACTTTGGTGCTAGAAGGTATCTTCATTGCAGAGCCTATGTTAATCAATAGTAATATTGTTTTATGGAACGTATGAATACTCATGTTTTTGTTGAAAAAATTGTTATGAATTGTAAGGTACACTCAAAACCTGAGGCTCGCCAACTGATATTTTTTCGTTTTGGAATAATGAAATAATTATATATGATGGTTCGGGATGTTTTTGTAATGAAAGCTAAATGTAAAATTACTCAATGAATCACTGCCAGTTTGGGTACTGACCTCATTTGCACATTTTTCAGTCTAAATTGGGCAGTTTTGTAAAAAATGTAAGTTTTGGTTCAAAATCCATTTATAAAATCCATATACAAGTTCAATAAAATAAAATGCAGACAAGATTGTTGTATGTGTGTGTACTATAAAAGGAGAGCGAGATCATGGAAATTAAATCAACTTGTTTATGTAGATAAATATCTCATGTTTCATAAATTGTAATATAGGTTCATTGTCATAATTATATTTCACCACTGAATGATCACATACCCTGTTTTTGATAACTTTAGCTTTGCATTTTATTTTTATTGAACATTAAAGATTTTCACTGTTGTACAAATTGTAAAGATTATTCTGTAATACTCAAATATAAACAAAATACAAACTGCCAGAGAGATGTTTCATTTAATAGGTTAAGGTTTCTGTATATTTGTGCTTATGAAGCACTACAAATGTAAGTGGATGGTTAGAATACAAGAAATGGTTCTAGTTTTAGATTTTAACCTGCTGGATGAAATAAGTAGTGGTTGTATTTTGAAATTTTTATAACTATAATGGAGATCTGCCAATCCGCACTTGGCCAGCGTGGTGGACTATGGCCTATACCACTCACCTTGTGAGAGGAGACTCGAACTCGGCAGTGGAACAATTATGAGTTGTAATGATGAATGGAGATCTGAGCCACTGGTATGATCATTAATGACCATTTATCTTAAAGTTGAATGAATTTTAAGATTTCATTTACTGACATATTTGGTTTCACAAAGTTTTGGAAGACAGTCAGTACCATCTTTCATTCTTAAAGAAGAAAGAAACAGTTAAGGAATTTATTTAGTTTCATAAAATTGACACCAGGAGGCACTGTCACACATTTAGAACTGAATGAATCATCAACTTGGAGCATCTATAAATAATGTAAAATGTATATAGAAAACTGAATCTAAGCAAAGCTTGGTTCGTCACTCTAGTTTTCATATTAATATCATTGTTACATGTCAAAAGTATAAGATAATCTATGACTAGTTTTTATATGATTGAATGCAAGCACTTGGCAAATCCTTTTCCCGTTTACAGTTACAGGCAATTATTTATTAATTCGCTTCATTGGTTTAATTTATACAACTTTACTATAAGCAATATATCCTAATTTATGAACAGTAATTACATTTAATAATAGTCAAACCCTATTGACTAGTATTTCATAGCCATTGGTGAGCTCTTATACTAGTGGATAGAGAGCTACCTATATAGTTTCTTGATACATTGTTAATTTTTACAGCAGCAGTGATAGCCTAGTAGTTCGAATGGTGGGTTCCCCAAACGTAGGTGTGTGAGTTCGAATCTTACAATAATTTTCAAAAAGTTACGTGCGAATTACTAGTTAATTATCACTTGCTTCGGTTAAGGAAAACATCTTGAAAAAACCTGCAGACCTGAGAGTTCACCATAATATTTTCGAAGGTGTGTGAAATCTGCCAATCCACACTGGGCCAGCGTAGTAGACTATTGCATATACCCCTCACTTCCTGAGAGGAGATCCGAGCCAAGCAGTGGGACAATTGTGGGTGGTAATGACGAATGAATAATGATGCATTATTCCAGTTATTAAATTAATTAAAGGTAGAATAAAAAACTTAAATATAAAAATAATTTATATAAAGTATATTGCAGTGACACTTAGAAAATCAAGTACATAATCATTTATAATAAAATGTTATATGACAAGGTCTTGTTATCCTAGTAGCAGCTTAAATATTATTGTAAGTATATTGAGTAGTATTAATGGAACTGAAAAAGAAAAAGGACATTTCATTAATAAGATACACAGACATACGTAATTATGTTCACAAATGAGCATTCTATTAGCCCAGAGAGCCAGATGATTTGGTCTCTACTTTATTGGCTGAATTGATTTGAATGTTGCTGAAATCCTATCCTAAATTGTGAGCTTTACTGTTTCTTAAATAGAAAAATGTATAATGGAATATTCATTTGTTCAGTGAAGCATCATATGTATGAAGCATTACTTAATGTACTTTTGTAGAGATTATATTTTTGAAGAATGTCATTTGTTTGTGGATACATAATACAAAGTATATTAATTAAGATACTTACTTCGAGTAACTGTTCGTATGGATCTCACCAAATTCAAGATTTGAAATTTTATTGACGATTGATCCTCGTAGCCTTGATTTTGTGAGTTGGCTCCCCAACCCACTGAAATGAATAAAGAAATTCTTGTATCTTCAAGTGACAGATATGACAGTGACATAACCCATCTATAAGCTGGAATTTACATTATAACTAAATAGACCATATTACTATAGGGTCATGTTACATCATCTTATCAATTTTAGTATAACAGGGTTAATTCATAATATTTTATTTTAATTGATAAAATATAAATATTAAGTTCACTTTGAAATTCTTGTGGGAGTAAGGGCCCTGACATTAAACAATCAAAGTCCTGTTTATCTGACAAAATTTGAAATTTACTAGATCAAGTTGAATTAATTACCAGAGTTTAACCACGTTGGAGCATAATGATCAAAACAAAAAATGAGCACCGTTCTCAAAAACTACAAATCGCAAAATGTACAAACGCTCATTTCGCATTTTGTTCATTATGCTCCGAAGCGAGTTTAACTAATGGCTTAACTAACAGATTAGCAGACTTCTAAATTTTTAGTTCTTACTCTTTATATTTTTATTTATTGAATCAAAATACTTGCTTAAGTAATTACTTGCATTGAAGTAATGATTAACTTGACTACAGATGGAACTGTAGATAATAAATTGTTAAAAGAAACTGACATTTTACCACCAATAGTAAGCAATGTCAACACCACGCTTACTGAATAAGAAATTCTATATTATTCAGATCTGACACATATTTAACCATTCACTTTACACGGGAAAGTTGACAAAAATAAAAAATGTATGAAATATTCTGATGGGGCATAGATATATTCAGACGTTGTCCATCCCATTACACAGGGAATTATAGTAAAGGGTAATAAGGGTGCAAGTAGTTATTTTTATATGTTGGATGGTTATAGAGTAGGCTCTCGGGGCCACCAGATGTTACTTATTTTCTAAGGAACACAATATATTGGTGAAGGTACTCAATAATACACTTACAAAGTATACGTATTAGTTATCTTAAGCCGACGGTCAGTTTACATGTATAGTGCCGTAGCAGTAAAAATAGCTTTTGATTTTATACTTATCTTGCATGCTATACTAATCAATGAGAAGAGTTATACAATATTTTTGAGATAAAGGATGAGGATGAGAGACGGGAGCAGAAATACTAATGAAATTATTACAAGTTTTACTGTACGATTTGATAAATATCATGATAATAAGAGAATTACTATTTAAGAGGTTATATACGTTAACGTACTTTTCTGCATAAATCTTTCTTCGTGCAACACACAGACAGCATTCAGGCAGAGCAATGTTGCTTCAAATAAATTCCACAAAGTTAGCATCTTCGGTTAAACTATTTGCACCGCTTAAATCAGAAAAAATAACATTTCAAATAAAAGACTATATGATAATTCTTTATTTTGACAGTTCACACTTAAGGCGAATACTACATGTTTATTGGATTATATCTACTGTACTAGTCTATGATGTATAGTAGATACTGTGATCCGTTAGTATTTACCAAAACATTGTGCTATTTACTTATAATGTAGTTTAGTGCAAGAAAACCACTGTATTAATGACAAGACGATCACAGCGTTATTTTCGTTAATTATTAGCTTGACGACAATTTCACTTCACAATAAGTGATGATCGAGTGTAAGGCTGTGAAATGCCTGAACTTCGAAAAGCTTATAATTTAAGGACAACACCGACGTGACGTGGCCAATTTATCATATTATATTTTTTCTAAATATCAATATGCGTACGTTGTTATACTGGAACTTAATATTTGGCGAATAAAGGCGAGATATCGGGAAGTGTAAAGTGGCTTATACTGTTATTATAAATACCATGTCATGAATGAGACTAGATATATACTATGGTATACGAAGTATCTATCTATCAGCCTTTTATACGAGGTAATAAAGCCTTCGCCTTAATAACGATCGAAACTATGGAAAACGATGACATGGACATTATTGTCAGTTGTCATTTGTGAACCACAGAGTATATAAAAAATGTGATGCAAAAAACATTTTTTATTATTTTATTTACCTGACAACATTAACTATTTATGTGCAATTACGTGAAAAGTAACTTGGATATTCGATTTTTTTCTAGCTTTCTGACATTTCATCAAGGACTATTTTAGAAGGGTGGTAGTTAAGGGGCGAGAGGGGTAAATAATCACCGTGGCATAGAGCACAATGAATGTTGTTTAGAAAAAATAATTTGCAAGAAATAAGGCCATCCAGTACGTTGCGCTCCTAATAACCTCTATACTGGAGAGATCTGGATTTATTTTTCATATGAAATGATTATATTTTTAGTTCGACGGTTTGTTATAATTCAGAGATCTGAAATTGAGATAAATATAAAACGTAGCATTTTAGTTGCACCTCTGTAAACTCGTCTTAGTTATATCTGTGAGGTGTAATTATTGTACAAGTTTCAGAAAACGAAACGACAGAATTAGTCCAGTATTACCATTTTTGCCAGCGATTTCGTCACAGTAACTTTTCGTGTAGACGTTCACTGTTAACTGGAAACTAGTTTTCGGTGTGATAGATACAATTTTATTCACTAGGTATTTAAGTGGATAAGTGTTTGTTTGCTTTCCCACAATAAGAGCCTCAAAATCATAATAAATAAGGTATACCGAAACATAATAGGATACGAATTAAGATCGCACGCAGTTGTCAAGTTTATTTAAAAATTAAGATCTGTTAACTGCAAAATTTTATCTAAACAGAATAATTACTCACTCCTCACTTACTTTAGCCCTCACGATATGCGATCCGCTTGGTGTTTCTCGACATACTGAGTTAACGTTACTGTACAGTTGACCGACAATCTTTAAAAATATATATTTTTAAGTTTATGTATTCGCATGATGCTATACATCATCATTACTTTTGTAAATCTTTAAGTTGTGTACAATTTTTTTTAAATAAAGTAAATATATGAAAGGCCAAAAAATAAAAGGTAGGCGTCAGTCAACTCACCACTTTCTGTATCTATACATATATAATTAAAATAAAACGATTTTCTTTACCTCGTTCTCCATAGCTTCTGAACAATTTATTAGTATATCTTCAAACTCACAAGCGCTGGGGTTGCGACGAGGAACGAAGAAATTGCAATAAAATTAACGAATAAATTTATATTTCTTTATTGACATTAATATTCAAAAGTACATTTTTCGTACAATAAAAAACGAAAGAATCTCCTTAGAGGCGAAAATAATACGCACATCACGTAAAACAGTTCTGATTCAATTTTTTAAGCTATCTATAAAAGGTTTGTCGATCATCGAAACCTTTTTAATTAAATAATATAATACCATCACACCCATTCTATTTATATTTACTTTTGGAGTAAATTTGTGGAAGCTCCGCCGAATAGTGGGCCTACGTACAACTCAATGCAACGAAATGAGTCTATAACATTTTGGTGACAACTTTAGAACCAGGAATTTTCCTAGGTGCAACACAAGAATAAGATAAATAAATACTAATTGGACCTGCGTGAGCCATAGATTTAGATCACGTCATGCTGACATGACATGGACATGGACATTTAGGGAGGCGAGCCGTGCCACTGTCTTGACAGATTCGTGTGCAAAAACGTTCAAGCGATTTACACGGAGATGTTTTGACCAATTGTGACAATATTTACTCGATCACGTATCGACGATATCATTACATAATTTATACAAGAAGCGCATATCGAAGTGGATCTTCCACGTTCCTCGTGTCTTTCATTTTATCACTAAATCTATGGTCCACGCCTTCCCACCTTACCTAACTTTAGGTAGATCAACTACACCAATAAAATAAACCTGGTCGAAATAAAATTTAAAATTAAAAAATAAACGCTTTTGCAAGCAAGTCACGGCCTCCTTCCGCGAGCAAAGGAACTAACTGTATCATAGTCAATACTGGGGACCCTATCAATAAAATATCTTAACGCTAACACCCAACTGATCTGCTATTCAGCTCTACCGGCGACTGCTCGAGCAGTCGTGCGCGAGAGGTCCGGTTCATTCATAGCGCGCTCATAATTTAAATTCCTACAAAATATCATCCCTTTAAATAAAACGTTCAGTGCACGTGTACGGAGCACATCCTATTATTTTCTCCTACACTGACAGCTCGAGGACGGTGAAACGGTGACACGGTAATAAATTATTGCTTCATAATATTTTCAACGAGCGCCATGAAGAAACTCGGACCTCGGGTTGCCCTTCGGAACGTCGTCTATCCCTGTCAATCTTCAAAATAGATCACTAATTATTGTATCCTAAATAATTACAATATATCCTAAAACTACCCAATTCGAAAACGCTACGATTATCTCTTGGACTAAATAACGAGTTGCTATTGGACAGATCGATTGACGCCACAAAAATAATATTCGTGTGACAATTGTAAAAATAACGTGTATCGTGTACAATGCTTACACAAAATATATATTATTCAAGTCGGAAAGTAAACCTTACACTTAAATTAGAATCTGGTCGTCTCGTCGGACGACTTTCGCAAGTTTTCGTCTTTAGATAGTAGGTTGGAGCGCGAACGACGTTAATCTCATAGTACATTCTTGGCGTCGAGCGACCGCCGCCGCCCTTACTTCTTCGCGGCGCCCGTATTCTCCGAAGCATCCATCTTTTCTTCTGTCTTCACTACCTTCCCTTCTCCTGTAAATACATCATGGCGTTAGTTACTAACTAGAGTATTCGGTAATAGTTATTCAATCTGATCTATACATTATTCGACTTGTTTTATAAACGTTCTTTTAGTTTGGAGACATTGAAATAATGGATAATTTGGTTTAGCAAGTGAAAAATAACACGGCTGAAGTTAGTGGATCAGAGTGCCAAATCGTCAAGGCCGAAGCGGCGTGACGCGGCGCGGCGCGCGGCGGGGAATAACTCCTCGCTTGCTCGCCGCCCCGGACCCACCGCCTCGGCTACGACTCGTCATCAAGTCTCATCATTTCCAATACGGTAGAATTTGATAAAAAACAATTACGACTAAACTGTCAACTAATAAATGAACATGCACACATTTATTTTTATTCGTTTTCTACTTTTGCTACACGGGTCACTTCAAGCATGCCGACTTAGAACTTTTCATAAGTATCTAATCTACTATTCACAAGAGCCATAATATGCACAGTGAGGTACCATTTAGCAACATCTAATCTATATGTACATGGTACCATTAAGTACCTTTATTCAGAAAACCAACTCGTTTTAGTTCATCAAAATCTTATACATTATGCATTACGTTTCAGAAGAGAACCCCTGTGGCGTGATTTGTATATATGTTACTTGTCAAATTACCCAATTTTATTAGTAAAGTTTGCCAAGTTACAGTTTTACGTGAGATGACAAATTTGAATTGGTCTACTATATGCCCCCATATTGGGACTACAAAGGTCGCGTACCGTTGGGCTGGTCGGTCTCAGCGTCGGTATTGGAGCGCCTGCGCTTGCGGGGGAACTTCCAGCCGCCCGCCGCGTGCTTAAGTTTAGGCATTGGCTCCATGTCCAAAACCTGAAAACATAAATTTCTCTATACACTCTCTGTCTTACTGGAAGGTCATCATCATTACAACCCATTCCATCGTCAACTGCCCCATTGCAGGGTTCAGGTCTCCTCTAAGAATGTACATGCTTTAGTCCACCACTTGAATCACTCGTGATTTCACACACCTTTAAGAACATTATGGAGAACTCGCGAGTGTTTATATTTCTTAACAATGTTTTCCTTCACAGAAGCAAGTGATAATTGACTTGTTATACGTACATAACTTTTTGACAATTAGAAGTGCGTGCAGGATTCGAACTCACGCCTCCACATTCGGGAAACCAACGTTCGAACGAATATGAAAGACTGTTAAATCTTTTAGTCAAATTAAAGTAAGCGTTTAACAACAAAGCGTTACCTGGCAACCAATGCTGGAAAGGAATCTATAACCTCTATTTTTTCACACGGGGGGCGTATCCGCGGGTAACAACTAGCTATTCATATACTACTGGTAATAGTATAGTAAATTCGTGAAGCCAGCCTGACTAGCTGTCTGCCCCCCTTGCCCAGCGTCGGCTGACCACTGCCAACACAAGTAACTGTTGCTTACCTTGTGGATTTGTCTAAATGCGATTTGTCTGAGGAACTGTTGCGCCGACGCCGTCAAGTCTTCTCGCTTTTGCGGCGGCAGGTTACCCAGCGCGTCCTGCGTCATAGATTGCATTGTTTTATTACTGGGACAATACACCAATCTAGTTGTAGTAAATCATATCAAATCTAAATATTAACGCATGTTGATATTTGCATGTAAAATCAAATTTATTATTAAAATTATATATGGATTTGGTCTGAACTATGAACCGTTTATTACAAAAACTAAATCCAGAAATGAAGGATGCATCCGAATCGTGGCACGGTTTGAAAATTAATGTGAATACGTGTAAGTAACCGGTAGTGTCTTCGTTGAGCAAATTAAGACAGTTACAAACAAAATGCAAGTCGACTGTATTAGTTAATTTTTTTCAATTTGAGTTTCTAAGATGCCATTATCGTGTCGTCCATTGTAGGAACAGTCAGGTCATTCGAGTTGAAATCTGCTCATGATAGCTTTTACAGTACTAATGGTGGTATGAATATGATCTATACTCACGACGAGCTCCTTCTCGCAGGGGTCGCGTAGGCCGGGCCCGTGCTCGAGCAGCAGGCCGCCCGCCACCGCCTCCATGACGCGGCGCAGCGCCTCGCCCGGCGACAGCGCCGCGCCCGCCGACTGCATCACACCCGACACCAGCAACTCCATCGCCTGGTGCACACCGCAAGTGTCAACACACGTAAACCACAAACATACGTTCAAACTTTATTGTTTTAAAAATTTAGAAAGATATTTGTTTATTGCAATAGTTGCACAAATGATGTCAAAAAAATATTATTTTTTATAGAGCTTCCACATAAAATTATATCCTGCGGAACAAATCCGTTTCTCAAAATAAACAACATCCTACACACCTTTGATATATGCTACGAAGGTGTCAAGTTTTTTATGTTATGCTTGATCTATTCAAAGGAGAATGATGTAAATATTTTGATCTCGACATTGAAATCGAAACCCTATATTAAAATTTAAAAAGATATATTTTATTGACCCATTTAATTTTATTATTAGCACAGATTTGCCCAGTTAGTATGTGTGTAGTAAGAGTGAAGTATTCCGTACTCACATAGGGGTTGAGCGGCGTCCAGTTGGGGATGCGGCGGCACAGGTCCCGCATGATCCGGATGATAATGACGCACGACTGCAGGTTGGCCGCCCTAGCCTACGACACACGCACACGGGGCCCGTCAGCGCGCGCCCGCGCCCCGCCGCACTTATTGCTCCCTCCGTTACACTGCGCCGGAGCCTCGCGAGCGAGCGAGCGGCGAGCGGCGAGAGCAATAAGTGAGGTCAGTACCACTAACGTGACTTAAACTGCGTTTCCTCGATCCATCGAACTCCCGTCTGGCTGACACGCTGCGCACGCGCACGGAAACGCAGCTTTCGATACGACGAGCACGTGTAGCCACATGTTCACGGGAGCGGAAACTTACTTATGTTTTCGATATAAAAAAAATCTTGTGACTGAAGGTCCATTAGCTACTTGACTTATTGATTCGTAAAAATAAAAATAAACATGTGACTAAGAATACGTGCGCACTCCCACTCGTGTCAAAATAAGTTAGGGGGGCGGGGAAGGGGGGTCATATTCGGCTATTACCAACACGAAAATTTGTTTATTCTTTAGATTCTTCAGTGAAGAGGACCACGTCGCGGCGAGTGCGATAGCATTATTGTACGTTTAAAATATTTTAGCGAATCGCACAAACTGCGACGTAGCTCGGCCGAATAAGAATGAACAACTTTTAACTACATCAATAAATGTTTACAGCTTGAATCAGGGGACGTGAAGTTAGATCGTGAGCGAGCGGTGGGGAGGGGCGGGATGGTGGAGTGCGCACACGTTTGGTAATGTGGGCGAATGTACCTGGAACCACTTGGCGTGCCGAAGGGCGGCCAACGCGTCCAAACACTTCTGCCGCGGGAGCACATCCTTGTCGTCTCGCTTTATGTCGCCACCCTCTAGCGACAACAACACAAAGGGTGTTTGACCATCAACAGATCGACGAAAACGGGGCAAACATTACAATACAGTGGCGGCCTGATCTATGCTCGTGCGAGTGCCGCCGCGCCCGCGCGACACGCCACTATGGCCGAGCGGCGTCCCGGCGCGGGCGGGAGCTCGCAACGCATATCACAACGGTACACAGAGGCGCACGCTTACACACACGTCCAGGACGCAGACTATGGTGAAGGGAGGCTAGATAACTAGGTATAGCGACGGCGTGTCGTACGTATGTTTGCTCCGTTTCAGTAGACATCAATATACCACTGCGGAGGGCGCGTGTGCGTGCAGCTCGCATGTGATATACCGGGATGATCAAAAATCCTTTCTTCCCGCCGCTCTTATCCTACTCACACCTAAAAATAAGCATCCAACACGTGGTAAACTTAGAACAAATTATCTTTTTTTTTCTGCACAATCATTACGTCAATAACACAGGGGCAGTCCCATCAGAGAATACATAGCAATGATAACATTATGAGTATACGAGTAAAGTAATACAAATTCACAGGAATCGTTACTAGATAGTTTGTTCGATGAGGTCGGCTTGCGGGGGCGGGGTCGTACCATCGTGACAACGACGACAACGACCAATTTCAGCGGCCATGACTAACCGGTTGCCGTACGACATTAAATACCACAATATGTAATCCAATACGTTGCCGATATTACACGATTCAACCGAACCAATGCTTCGGTAGGAACATACAAAAATAAAGATACCTTATTGACATGCAAATCAAAAAAATGAATGATAGACGGTCTGGCCACACGGCGGCCGGCCGCGGTCGCGGGGTGCGCTATGTAAACATGAAATCAATTGCAATATTTTTCTTAGAAGTTGAGTCGAAAGTCAATTGGTAATTAAGCAAGCGATTGCCTCCGCCGTGTGCCCAGACGTTCAATGAACGTAGTCATCGTTTTAGAAATGTCGCTCACAGGTCGTCAAGGTTCATCATAGTACATTATCTACGTTTGTAACCACATATATCAACTCCACAGGCTAAGAAGGCTTTTTCCAATTATAACGTCTGTTAGCGACCTAGCATGCATCATGAATTGGTTCAATGCGCGGAGCTCGTACGTACATTTCTAGCTCGTATTGAATGAAATCGTCAATTGCGAAACTATCGGGCCACCAATTATATCAAATCCATATACCATTGACCAATTCATTGTTACGTTTAGATAGCTTCAACTTTGTAGTCGTCTACGTCGCGAGATAGAATGAAGCCGTGTAATATCGGGCAGGAGGCGCAGAGGCAGCGGTGTTGGGGGGTGGTGGTGAAATTGGCGCAGTCGTTGGTCGCCGAGGCGCGGGTGGGGGGGCGGCGGCGTACCTGCGGGCTCCCTCATGACGGCCGACGTGAGGCTGACGAGGACGTTGACTGTGCCGTCCGACACCTGCACGGCGCCCTCGGCCGGCTGCAGCTCCACCTTGTACTTGGGCTCGTCGCCGGGGCCCTGCCGCCATCGATATTGTTAGTAACGTTTCTACAGTCCTCAATGTTGTCTAGATATGCAGTGTATTGAATGTGACCAGGTAGACTTCAGCGATAGCATTGAAGGCCATCGTAAACTTTGCAGTTACAGTAAGGAGTCAATATTATATAGGAACATTTAACTGTAACAATTTTTATTCACGAATTATATGGATCACTGTAGCAATGAAACTGTGGTGGTAGAAACACAGTGTTTACACTAGACAGATACAGATGACAGCTAAGCCGGTTCTTATGTCAAAATTGTTTGGTAGTTATTGTAGTGTCCAGATGCGGTGTCATACCTTGACCCTAGCGAGGTGGTGCGGCAAGTCGGCAGCCACTCGTTTTAGTAGCGTGATGGTAGGTCGGTCGTGGCAAAGCACCACGAGGCGCACGTCGCGGTCCCCTCGAAGCAGCAGCCCTTTAGCGAGTAGCCCCACGCGCATCACGCCCTTGAGTGCGCGCGTAACGCCCTCACCTGGGGCACCTCCCGCTCCGCCTGCACCTCCACTGCCACCCTCACCTTCACCCGCGAACGAGAACCTACAAAAGGTACCACAGTTAAAAAACCGAAGATTATTATATTCCAGCCGTAACATCTATTTTTCAGAGAAAATGGACATATTTATTATTGTTGACTACAGCGTAAAGTGCAATCTTGTTCTACCAATGGCAAGGAGTCAATAGAATAATTTGGATACTACATAATTTCATTTTTGCATTCTGGACATTGAAATAATGAATGGATCAGTCGCTATGATTGTTTGTACTTACAACTGATTATCGCGGCCATCTTCTTTTCCATCTGGTTTGTCATCTTTTTTGTCTTCTACTTTAGGTTTGACTTGGCCCTGAGAAGGAGCAGAATGTCACTTAGGATGATCTGCAGCGTTTTGTATTAAAATTAATTAGAAATGCTGTACAAATGTGTTACCTCTATATCGTATTGGTGCGAGTTGAATGAACATATGAGCTGTAGTAAAACATTGGAAAGTTCACCTTGGGCTTGGAGTTGTCGGCGAGCGCGTCCGAGAGCGACTTGAGCGCGCGCTCCGTGTGCGACACGGCGCGCTGGATGTCCTGCAGCTGCGCGTCGCCGGGGTAGATGTCGGCGTGCCGCGACAGCACGTGCCGGTCGTCCGACGTCTCCGGCCGCCGCGCCACGCCGTACCCCATGCCCATGCCCTGCGCACGCAACCACCGCATTATTATAGTTTCACTGCGACCAACTTCATGGAGGTTATTTATTAAAGTTAACCATACAATGAGCTTGGGCTCAGATCCTTGATTGCTTATGTAATTTATTGTGAAATAACAAAGATAAATTTACGCTTTTATATGTAATAAAATGTAAACCGCATCCAGGTCGGTTGATCCGGTGTACTCACGTGGTGATGGTGGTGCAGATGCGGCGGAAGCGGGCCGCGCGGCCACCACGCGTCGGCGCCACCCTCCCAGTACACGCGCTCGTCCTCCTCGCCCTGAACATTAAACGGACACAGTTATGACCACAGACTGATGTACGATTCACACTATATCGACGTAACACAGTAGTCCGCACTGGGATCAGCATCATAGAAAGCGTCATCAACATTCAAATCTTTTTACGAAAAATGAGTTGTAATCGACAAAGTATACATTAATTACTGTATTTTTGTTACCTACAGCCTTTTGGAACGGAGTCATTCGAATTGAAACCCATTTTTTTAATGTTAATTCTATAACTATTTATTGTAGTATTACGTCACTAGGATTACGAGGAGTTACGATTCAGGTTGATGTTTTTGGAAACGTTTTTTGTTCTCTAGAGATATTCACAAAAATGTTTTTTCTTTTTTCCTGAAGTTTTGATTTCACAGTTATCGCTTTATTCATCGGGGGCATCGTTATATGTGCGGTGCGTAAAACAATCGGACAGAGTACTCACGTCGTGCATGCGCCGACGCGACCATATCTCGTCTCGCACCATCATGCGCTGCGCCTTGGCCTCCGCCAGCTTCCTCTGGTGCATCGACGGCTTCACCTTCACTTCGAGGTCTGGTTGCACCTGCCATGTCAGTTACACTAATGATTAGTGTATGCTTGTAGGTTATTATTTTTATTAAAATTCAATTATTCAGTTTAATGTCAAAGTATTATTTTTTTGTAAATTTAAATCCGCACGTTTCAAGCCCATTACCACATTCTAATTGCACGCCAATATCGAAGTTTTCGTGTGTACACAATACACCTTTAAAATTTCGGCTTCACACCATTAGAAGCTTTGGTGGCGCCGTCGACAACAGCAAGTCCATTGTGACCGTGTCGTCCAGTAGCGCACTAAACACTGACCTGACACCGTGCAGTACAATTTCATAGTCATATCTTGCACTGATCTCGATCTCGGTACAGTGTTGGGTAAAGAAGCGCGTGATCACGTATATGAGTCGAGATGAGGAAAGTTTACTTGTATATCTGGTATTGAACAATGTATACTACTAAAATAATTATTTGTAATTCTCAAACATGTTCTTTTCTTGTAATGTAAGGGACGCCACCTAAAGAGAAAACCTTTTTGAAGAATTTGATCATCCTCATCACGCCGTTTAATCATTTGACGGCCAATACTAGTGGCGGACGTAAGCCCGACAGGTTCTACGGCCGCCTCAAACCTTTTACTAATTAATCATCGGATGATCTCATCTATAACAGCAGTGCCCTAAGTCACCCGCAGTTGAACCAGCTTTTGCGTGTCGGTTGAAATATATTATCTTCTGTTTAATACATAATTTAATTGTGTTTCTGTAAGTTAAGCAGACTAGGACTGGATAGGCTGATACCGGTATAGTTTACTTTTGTTCATTCTATTATATCAGTCTTAACTCTAGCTTTAGTGTTCTCTAAGCAACGAAATCAGCGGTGACATCGTGCAAATCAAGTCTAACCAAACTAACGAAGATGTCTTTTGCAAGCCAACCAGCAAACAGTGTGCGACTACGACTACTGCAACTGACCTTCTTCTTGTACTGCAGGCGATGTCGGCGGCCCTTCATGTGCATCTCCTTGGCGTTGGGGTCGTTGAACTTGCAGTCGCACAGCTTGCAGTTGAAGCTGAGCGCCTTGCCGTCGTCGGCGCGGATCTCCTCGATGTAGTCCTGCCCCACGGGCTGCACCTCGGGCTCGCCGTCCGCGTCCGCGTCCTCCTTGTCCTCGCCCTCCTTGTCCTTGTCTGCGCCCGCCACCGTGCTCAGCCCTCCGCTAGCCACGAACGACACCACAGGCGCTCCGGCGACCGTTTTATCGGCTATACAACCAAAAAGGCAAATTTTCCTCCGGACGCTCGTTCGTGCGTTGGCTCTCTTACAACAAACGACTCAAATTGAAGAAATCTTTATATGTTTTGTTCCAAGATTTGTCATAAGTTAACAAAATTGATCCGTAAACGAAAGTAACCGCGACCAATGAAGGGCGAAGATATGTTACGCGAGTACAATTTAATTCATGAAAGGAAGAAACTCTTAAAGAGGAAATTAAAAACAAGGGTATGTCGCTCATAATAGAATAACTGAAGTACTCGGGCTTCGCATCAACATCGTAAATAAAATATTTTTATTTTAAAATTGTTGCCAGGATGTGCAGGAAAATGTTTGCAATGCAGATCACCGTCCTTTTAAGTGCAATTACATATTTAGTAACGCTGAAGAGGCCAACGCGACGCACGCATATCTGTACTGTGCCGGCCACACGGGGTGCGGCTCACGACAGGAAAATTTGACTTTCAAAATTGTAAACCGTGGTCACGTCGCGTAATACAGATATGGCTGTGGCATCGGGCGGGAGCACGGCGGCGGCCGCCCAAATATGCTATCCATACTTACGGACATATTGGAGAGCATATTTCGTCTCACATGTTATTTAATCAACTACTTGCAACCATGTACGAAATTAATTAACGTTCCATCACAATATTACTTTTAGCAAAAATATATGTCAACCAGTAAAAAGTTGGAAACCTCAAATTATATTTGTAAATAAATGTAGCATATTTATTGTTGATCAGATGATCAGATATTTTTTAGATGAATACTTTATATTTGGTTATCATTGAAATAAATATTGTTATTTGTAGGTTCCATACCTTTTCTTATACTAAGAAATATTAAATGTGATTTAATCTCATCCGAATCTATAATTTAATCTGATTGTACATTTTATCAACTGTTAAAATGTATTCGGCATTTATTTTACAAAGAGCAGCCGACAAACGAGTGCAATGTTAATCTTGTTGCTAATACATTCCCTTATCACCCCGAGCCAGTACCGCGATACTGTATTGGTAGTACTTTCAAGAGGTAATAGTACGTCGAATTAGGGGTAGTTCCTACATATATAAGTCTGACCGTGATGTCAAAGACACAATGCGTTCACATAGTGTGCACGCGTAAGCTATGCGTGTCGCTTTATATGTGTGATCTAAATACTGTTCCTGCATTTTATTGCTTGTTTTTTTTTTTAAATATCAGTTCCGACCCAAAAGTATATTTACCTGTGGCGAGTTTGGTGGGCTCCGTGGAGGGTATCGGCTTGCCCAGCATCGTGTGCAGCTTGACGACCTTCTGGTGCTTGATGCCGCGCACGTGCGCCGCGTACGCGTCCGCGCCCGTGCACGTCACGTCGCACAGCTCGCAGCGCAGCGCCGAGCCGCCGCACGCGCGCCCCGCGCCCCCCGCGCCGCCCGCGCCCGCCGCGCCGGCCGCCGCCAGCTTCACCGCCGCCTCCTTCTTCTTGTGCTTCTGCCCTTCGAGATGCTCCTTGTATGTCTGCACAACACCAAGACAATTACTTTAAATTAAAAATAGTAAAACGTTTTTTTTCAAAAATATTTGTTGCAACTAATTAACTAGTAATATATCTTCCATATTATTTTATTTCTCACTCTCTATACAGATAATTTCTTGTTATTTGGCTTGTAAATGACGTTTCAAGATGATAAATGTACCAGTTTTCAAGTTACACCTTTAGCGATAGTTTTGATAACTAGTTAAAATTTTATACGTTAGCATTTGTGAAATCCCCGAACAAACATACCAGGCAGACAAATAATAATTCCAGACTAATCTTTTTTGACTTTTATAAGGACCATCTCATATAAATGACAAACTGTATGTATGTGTGTTTGCGTGTGTACTAACCTGAGGGCCGGCACACGAGATGCGGCACACGTCGCAGTAGTGCAACTGCTGAGCCTTGGGCGGGGGCTTGGGGCGCCGCTGCTGGCCCGCGCCTACTCCACTCTTGTTGTAGTTCTTCCATCCACTGCTTTGCACAACCACACTCATCAATGGGCTAAACAGTTTACACGAGCAGCTGGTGAGCGACCATCACGCAACTATATGTTAAACTACAAGCTTCTACCTACATCGTATGTTAAATATTTTTTTGTTACTTTATTACCCTTCCAGTTCGAAATATTGGTTAATATTTTATTTATATTACTAATAACAAAAAGGTAAGCATTGAGATTCAGGTAAGGATTGCATATAGATACAGAAATTTGAATGCATCATTTAAATTCTGACTTTCCTTCGAAGGGTTCGTTAGTAGTTTAGTAAATAATGTCCAGTATAATGTTAAGTCAAAGCAATTGTTAGTACATTATATGTTATATATAAGGCAATATTCGTGTACTCACCCTCCGCCGGCGGTTTTGTTCTGCTGAGCCACGTACATGGTAGCCGCGTTGTAGAGAGCTGTATCATAACCAGAGGTGCTCCTGTTAGCCGGCTCTACAACACAACGCAACACGCTCGCTCACAGTCGGCGGCCGCCCGGCCCGAGCCAGCAACGACGGGCCCTACTACTTACTCGTATGTAAACTAACTAACACTTCCATTAACTCTAAAAGGCATGGGACAATTCACTCTCGATTTATTGTAAATCGCACAATCCAATCGTAAAGGGTTTTCTCTATTCAAAACATTTATTAGCAAACATGTCAACATTCGTCATTAGGATGTCTCAGGGCCTTTTGCTTTTAAAATTATAAATAATAACTGAATGAAGCCTAAATACATATCCGGAGGCGACAGGCGACGTTTAACGAGGTGTGTGTGAAGTAATGCGACGTTACATTAGAAATACACAAGAGGTGGCAGGTGAGTAGCTGGAGAGCGCGCGGGCCGAGGGACACAATAGACCCGCTGCTATATTTAGACGCGGGGAGATGGGCCGAGTGGCGCCGCCGTGGAGATCGTTCGCGCTGTGTTATGCTTATACACTTACAGACAACACGACGGTACAATGGAGCTAGGCATCGCACCGACCTAACCTCGCAGATATTCAACGTTCTTATTGGACAGCGACGAAATCGCATGCGGGATTAGAGAATTTACATTGAACGTAGACATGAAATGTTCAGAAAATGCAATGTCTGCCGCAATTGCATTGATAACAATTTAAGATTTTCGAGTGTGCATTTGATTAGAGCGAAAATGGGTTTTTTATCAAGTACGTGCTGGTATTTTCATGAGGCAGCGTTAATCAGCAATAAAATTAAATGTTATCAGTATTGTAAATATATGAACATTGCCAGTACTATCGTACGCGTGATTTTCCACATGCCCACAAGTAACTTGTCATACTTTCAAGCCTCAGTCGCGAATAGTTTCAGTGAGTGTGTACGTCTGTCTGTGTATGTGTGTGTGGAGCACTCACGTTTGGTGGGCTGCGCTGCGGGCGCGGTGTAGGCCTGCGTGGGGTACGAGGCGGCGGCGGTGGTGGCGGTGTAGACGCCGCCGTAGGCCGCCTTGGCGCCGCCGCCGGCGCGCGCTCCGCCCTGCAACACCGACACCTAACGCTTCATCTCGCACCCCTCTTACACCAACGTTGCTAGATCGCCCATCGGATTTCACTAGTCATTACCAACTCATTGTAAATAGATCTATTGTCAACTAATTCGCTAGACTTTTTAATCTAACATACAATCCCATTAAAATCTGTTACAGATGTCCATGGGCGGCAGGGGATGTTGGTACGATTACTATTATAATCTTAGAAAAAAATACAGCACTTCACTACTGTCATGCAAATAACACTAAAAAGACTAAAGAGACGACCGTCGTCTACGTGAAGTGCTTTTTGTAAGAGGGCAACTTTTATTCTAAGTCAAGGTTCGTTTCGTTGTAATTATAGGCCAGGGTCTCAAGTATTTCTTAATTATATTGAATACAGTCCCAAAGTGTACCATTAATATAATTATTGCAGGTCACTTTGCGGAAATGCATTCTTTCTACACTTTTAACTATTGCGGAGTAATTTAATATAGACTTATTGAATATGTTATTCAATATTAACATCATCACATACATTGTAAAATAATTATTCATCAAATCTCAATATCAAATAATTAAAAAAAATGATTTTCGTTAAAAAAGAGAACAAAAGACGCCTCTAAATTCAAAACCTTGCAAAGGGTGGGTAAACTTATGTTAGGCTTAGGACCTCCCGCCAACAACACTTACACGCGGTTATTTTAACAAGAGTTTACGCGATCAGACTACACTATATCACGGCATCCCATCGTGCCGGGGCCCTCGGCTCGACTGGCCAGCCCGTGTCCGGCTCACCTCTATCGAACCGCCACCGCGGCCGGCGGCCGGCGGCACTCCACGCGGCCGCGCGGCCCCGGTACCCCATTGAGCACGTTCTCTACAGTCGAGTGTATTGTAGCGCCCTCGACGATGTACCCGATAGATAACATTGGTTTTAAAGTTTTACAACGAATAACATTTTTATAATCTTATGCACGATCGTTTCATCATTAACCTACTAGATGATTATGTATCCTAATGATTTAAATTCACAATGTATTCCATATTAAGAATAAATCAATAACGCTGTAAACCGCTAGCCCCACAGTAAAATTCCTCGTGTACTGGAGCATCACGGACAACGCACAGATACAAGATAAGATAACATAAGTTTAACTACCCTTTGAAAGGAGGTTCGGTATGGTAGTCATTGCGCCCACGGGTAGTGTTGTTATTGTGGACTCGGAGGTAAATTTATTGTAATAACAATAATAAATGTAACCAATAGCATGTAATAAACATTAGGATCTCATCCACACAATCTGATATAATACAAATTAACCATGTTGGATGGTATGTAACATGGTCACAGTAACTTCTTATGCTAAAATAAAAACTAATTTATACATCTCACATGACTAATTCTACTGAAATTAACTTCACATGCAATATGAACTAGAAAAGTCTGACAATGGAGCAAAGCCATAAACAGTTGACTAAACGACAAGTTTGAACTAAATACGAAGCCATGTAACATGTACAACACTTATAATAAATATACACGACAGAGCAAACGTGGACCTTTACTCAGTATATTTTTAATTTTCAAATAAGCATAACTACAGGGTGTGCTACAATTTTATTTGACTTGACAAATGATAAGATTTACTTAACAATGTTCACAAAACGAAATTTCATTTCCTCCGGGGTCTACAGTAGCTAATCCGCTAGTGACATGAGTATCGACTGAGTAAGGTCCACATTTGCCGCGTGGACGTGCGATTGATTGCAAACTAAAAGTGAATTCGAACCTGCGTGTACGAGTAGTGCGGACCGACCTGCGCGTACGTAGCCGGCGTCGAGTACGCGGGCTTGGCGGCGGCCGCGTCGTACGCGGGCTGCGGTTGCGGCGGTGCGGCCGTGGGGTACGCCGCCGCCGCCTGCTGGTAGTATGCGCTCTTGCTCGCGTCGTACGCGGAAGCCGCTGCCGCTGCCGCGTGCGCGTGTGCGTGAGCGGCTACTGTCCACAACGGTCACGCATTATCTACGGTCTACCATTGACCAGCATCGCCAAGCGAGCGGCGCCACCGCTCGTTGATTAGCACCCCAACGCTCCGACTCAAACGATTGAAAAACGATTAGTAATTTTCTTTAGTGTTCCGAGGCTGGGAGCTCGTCCGGCGAGTACCGTCGGGTCGGGTGTAAGCGGGGCGGTACGAGCCCGGCGACAATCTACGCAATATAATTATATACGACACGGCTACACGACACCGAGGGGACACAGATATGTATTGAACTAGACAACGAGACCATGCATGCTAAGTCCGTAAGCAATGTTGCCATGCAACAGTGATGATCAGCTTGTAACACATAATAAACAAGACAAGCTGGGTTTTTACAGTTGTTTGCGTTAGTTGTCTAAATCAATTTGGTCCGTGAGAATGATGGAACCTACCTGCTTGCCTGAGACAGCGAGCTACGGCAACAGAAAATTATCAGTTACTGATTTTTTCCAATAACCAATTTCCAGATTTTATGTGCAAAGTTGTGCTTCGGAAAATAATAATCGAGGTCAAAACTGCACAGGACCAAGATTTGTGAAAGCCAATGGACGTCAATTAAAAATAAAAGCAGGTCGTAGCATTTTAGTATGTGAATAAGGCATGGCTGTTTCACTTTATGCCTCACAAAATATTTGTGGACAAAATAGCTTAATTCATACTGCACTTAGTAAAAACAAACTTATGATTCATGCAAAAATAATTAATATATACTTCAGTTTTGAAGTTTTGTGGTAGCATTTCATTGAATCTTAAGTCAAGTAGTTCAAACT